>QVTF01021821.1:40000-60867 GCA_003573665.1 Oxygymnocypris stewartii | reverse complement strand
ACACACACACAGTGTAAGAATCCACACACACCACACACACACACACACACACACACACACAAAAGAGTGTAAGAATCCACACCACAGAGAGAGTGTAAGAATCCACACACACACACACACAGAGTGTAAGAATCCACACACACACACACCACACACACACAGTGTAAGAATCCACACACCACACACAGAGAGTGTAAGAATCCACACACACACACAGTAAGAATCCACACACACACACAGTAAGAATCCACACACACACACACACACACAGTGTGTAAGAATCCACACACACACAGAGTGTAAGAATCCACACACACACACACACAGAGTGTAAGAATCCACACACTCACACACACACACACAGAGTGTAAGAATCCACACACACACACACAGAGTGTAAGAATCCACACACACACACACACAGAGTGTAAGAATCCACACACGCACACACACTTATATCAGACAGGAGCAGACAGTGTAAACGGGACCCACTTGTACTGTGAGTCCAGAGCCACGGGCCGATCCGGCAGCTTCTGATGACACAGTCCTCCCGCAGGAGCTTCTGAGTCTGAACACACAAACACACCAGCACATCAACAACACACATCTGTACACACACCAGCACGGTCAACAACACACATCTGTACACACACCAGCACATCAACAACACAACATCTGTAACATCTGTATCTGAAACCATAACTCATCAGACATACCAGAGAGACGCACTGGGCTTTCAGTGAGAGCTGCTGATCTCCGCTCTTGCTCATCTTCACCTGCACACACCTTAACACATCTCCATTAATCATCTGCATGTTTACAAGGTAGACTGGCAGTGCATATAAATACAGCAGTAACTGTCAGACAAATACAGCAAACATAATCAGAGATCCATATACATGTACAGACCACATAAACAAGTCTACCTGACCTATCCAGGTCACACACTATTTTAATAAGCCTTCGCTAATTTATTTTAAATAGTAATGCAGTGTGACAAATTGTTTAAATATTTTCATGTAATTTGTAAATTAATGAGCTCATAAAGCTGCACAACATTAAATAACAACTGTCATATCTCGGGCATTTACTGTTTCCATTCATGTTGTGTTTGTCTTTAACTCTGACTTTTTAGATACATTTTACTTTGTTCTTCTGTAAATTATATATACATATATATATATATATATATATAACGTTATATATGAATGTACTGACAGCTTCAATTACAACAGTTAAAGGCAGTTAAACTTAAACAGTTTGAGACTGAGTTCAGGTTGTCATACCGCAGAACACTGCCGCTACTCTTCACGTAATTAACGTTAGTAAACAACCTGTTAAATGTAATTAACTTCTAAATCAAACGTATACAAACTCACCAGCGTAGCTCCTGAGATCTCGCGCCAGAAGCCCGCTTACTTCCGGAAAGCAGCAGTTCGTATTTCCGGTGTAAAATGAGCGCCGACAGCAGATGGCGCTCTGCGGTGCATGAAACTGAAGCGTGCACGCGTTCATTTTAAGCCTCAAGCAATTCGACATAAAATATTAAGCACATGAAACCTATTACTAGTACATTCTATCGCATTTAATTAATTAATGCACAAACAAATTGTGCATCTTTTTCTTATAATTAACAGTGCCTGAGCTGATCACTCAAGTGTAGCTACTACAAGTGGTGACTAAATGTATTTTTTAAATACATAAATAGTATGTTAAAAGTTCATATTTATGGTGTCCCATAATAGCACACTTGAGTGCACTTAGTTGATCATACATTTATATTAAGAATCATTTTTAGTATAATAATTAGCGCTCAAATATATAGAGCACTTTAAGTACATTATGGAAATGCACCTGTTTTTTTTTTAACCTGGGTAATTGAATGCATTAACACATGGTGCATCCCTTGCATGTAAATACCAAGGCCTGAGCTTTTCCAAGACCTGAGCCTGAGTGTGAAAGTGATTTAGATGCAAACTTCGGCCGTGGAAAATTTCCTGATATTGTTTACGACATACTGTATATGTTTATGACTTACCATTAAACTCCAACGAAATACCACTCAATGTCAATGTTTTCCAAAACTTGATCTGCTTTCTGACCCATGCTAGTTACTGTATAACCTCTAAAATCCTGAATAAAGAACAATTGTTTTAGTTTAAATACATTTTATTTACATGGTACATGTACAGTCATTTAAAGCCCTGTGACATATGCAAAACATATAGCATGCTGTGTTCAGAAACAACTAATCACCCGTCGATCGTTCACAGACAATTAAAAACAAAGAAAAGCATTACGAGCTAGTTTATAAAACCACTGCGTCCAATTGTTCTGGACTCCTCTTTTCCTCCATAACACAATATATCAGACAAATACATGAACATAACTGACAAAAACATATTGCAAGCTTCTTTAACTAAACATCTTTAAAAAATACAAGGCATATAAAGCTGCCAACATGTGTTGTGACCCTAAAATGATGCCGGAATTAAAAAGGCATACTAGTTTAGGATGAATGCTGATATTTAATTATGCAAAAACATAATTATTAAGTATTTACTCTACTGTTCTAACATCACAGAAAGCAGTGTTTCGTTAGTAACTGAGTTTCATCTCTATTCTGCAGCTTTTTGCACTTTGTATCTCATCTACCTTGCAGCTCTTTATAACTCAGTTGCTTATGATGCACTTGGTGCAGGCTGCTTTGAATACGCACGTGAATAAATGCGAGTATAAATGCACATGATGAAACTTGCAAGTAAAACCCCCTACAATGATACCGAACACTATTCCAAGCAAACCCTGAAACTCCATTTTCAGCTCCAGCAACTGCACCGATAAGTGCTGCCGATTACACCATCAGTATCACCACAACCTGTTTGACGCCCATGGGGATTTTGGACATGTCTTCCAAAGGTTTGGCAGTCTCTATGGCTTCTTTCTTCTCCGAGTCTCCCTTGTCACTCTTATCTGTAGAAAACAATAGATCAGTGTTTAATTTGCCTGAATGTGAGATCAGCTGCTGTTGTGAAATGTTACTCACAGCTAGGAGGGACTGTCCAAACTTCCCCGTCTCTGCCTGATCTCAGTCGCACCTGAGGCTTCTTGTGTCTTCTGTTGAATCAGTTCATAGTAAGCTTGTGGTATGAAGAAATCACCGCGGTTCTCCTCCACCAGGTCGTCTATCTTCCTAAAGAGTTCACTGATCTGATGTGAAGATCCACAAGAGCTTCTCTGGAGAACGTGATATCGTCCTCCACACTTGTCCAGGATTTTCTCAGCGCTGTGAACGTGTTCTCTGATTGTTGTTTCTTTCACTCCTTCATCACAAGCAAACAGCACGATGGTGTGTTTCCAGACGCGCTCTGAGAGTAACTTCATGTGCATCTCTGCTGCTTTAATTTCATCTCTAGAAGGCTCTTCAGAGAGAGGTTTCACTGGTATGACCAGAAGCAGAGCGTGAGGTCCTGGAGGACAACATGATCACGCTTCTGACAACTTCTTCTTTTATGTTCTCTGGCGTTTCTTGTATTGAGTGTTTTTCCCATCCTGGTGCTTTCACAACACTGATCCTCCGTCCTGTTTGTTCACTCTTATATAAAGCACACACATCTTTTTTCTTCAACAGATTCTCATGGGTTTAGCACTGATTTGACCACTTTATCGTTATCTTCTCCAGCGTTACCTAAGATCACAATTCTGAGCTCTGACTGCACAGAGCAACCTCCTTTAAAGAGCAAATGGGAATCAAAATTAATATTATTGCATGATGTATTTTATTAACCCTTTAAAAATCCAGCGTACCGCCGGCGGGACACCAAGTGGTGACAGGGTAAAGTCGTCAGACACAAAAACTAAAAAAACACAAAGTTGAACATGTCATATATCCACGGAAAGCTAAGATTCTTGTGATTTCAACTATGTAAACCATTTTAAGTACAGTATACAGTAATACAGTAAACACAGCATGTACAATCTGTGTCTTTATCAGACCACTTTTTGTTGACATAATGCAGACATGCATGATAGTGCAGACATACATAGGAATAACACAGTAGGGATGCAATATAACACCAATATAAGAAAAAAAAACACTAATTAAATAATGTACTATGTACAGAAATAGAAATATAGGAAAAAAATGTATTTAGATTATAAATATATATGTAATTTTAAAAGTGTACACATTTTGGATTCTATGAATAAATGTCACTATAATGTGTTTATGCTTCAGTTACTATGTGTCAGTAATTATTGACAGTGAATCTGGATGAGAAACTGAATAGCTCTAAGTGTAACCTTTCATTAGAGCCCAAAATGATGACTGTACATTAAAGCATTCAAGAATTACAGCATTGTATGTGTCGTTGTTACAAAGCGTCGCTTGGAGTCTCCCAAGTGTACTTTCTTTGGAAGCGTCTAGACATAAAATTAGATAAACATGTGTAAAACACTAATTTCTAATATATTGTTTATCAAATGGTAAATTTGGCTCGGTAAGGCTTCATTCTGTGATCCCAATGTATTTTCCAGTTCATACCTCCCAGCTATAGTCATCTGCAGGCTTATATTTACACAACAAATGCAGGTGGAATTATTTTTTTATTTTTTTAGTGTATTCAAAGTGCTATTACTCTATATATCAGTAGACTTTACAGTGATTCTGACTGTTGAGAAACAAACCTTCAGAGTGTCACCTTTCAAAGGAGACCAACACCACGCATATCATCCAAATGACCCAAGAACAGCATGCAGTTTACTTTGGGTATGCCTTTTTTAGGCGTTTTAGGCCAATTTTACAGGAATCGTAAAGTTTAATCAAAATATGTAATTATTGGAAACCACACACAGATAAATTGACTCACCCTGAGGAGATTTAGTATCCATGTTCACTGATCACATGCTTCACAACACGCTCTCATGGAAACTGAGAACAAGAATAAAACACAGAGTTGGTTCTGCTGTTGCTACAGGTTTCTCTTAATACTAACACCAGTTTATATCAGTTTATATTTACAAACCATTAAGCAATGTCTGATCACAGAAGACGTAACACGCACGTATGCAATGCATTGCATGTCATTTGTGGTATGATTTCTCAAATTATATAGACAAATATGGAAATATAGAATACATAAAAGGTGAATACCTCAACAACAGCTCAGATGAAAATAACATTTGGAAATAGTAAAGGTACAGTTAGCTTAAACTCTGAATTCATCCAAAATACATTGCCGTTAGTACATGTAAATTAGGTTTAGGACATTTTTTTTTCGTTTAAGCTCCGCGTGAGATGCTGGAAAACTAATGCAACAACAGAATAGACTAATGCATGCCAAGTTCACACTGCACGATTTTAGCCCGATATTTCCCTCGCCGACAGGTTCGATAAATCACGCTAAATGCCCGAGATCGGAGGCAAATCGTGTGCGCGGTTCACGCGAGAGACAATCGCGCAGTGTGAATGATCCAAAGACGCGATCTGAGGTCATCGCCGATAAATATTTGACATGTTAAATATCTGGGAGCTGTCAGCGATTCACAATCATGCTGTGTGAAAACGTACTCGGTTACTATCGTAACCTCGGTTCCCTGAGATACGGAACGAGTACTGCGTCTTGTAAAGACGCATATGGGAAAAAGCCTTTTTCTCCTGAACTGAAGTCTTATTTAATCACGCAGTGAAACTGCACGACTATTGGTTCGTGCAGGTGTAGAAAAACGAACCAATGGGTCGGCAGCGGAGCTGCACGAACCTATGGAGACGATACCCGCCAATATTCCTGCCGAAACGGGCGGGCATCTGGCTATATAAGCGGTCGTTTCGCCATAGGATCCTCAGGTTTACTTCGACTGAAGCGACGACTGAGTCGTGCAGCTACCTGGCACGGCAAAGTACGCAGTACTCGTTCCGTATCTCAGGGAACCGAGGTTACGATAGTAACCGAGTACGTTCCCTATCGATACTCCACTCGTACTGCGTCTTGTAAAGACGCATATGGGAACTGAATTTAATCACGCCGTGCTAGGGTAGATGAACGACTGTATATACTTCCATAAACATAAATGCCCATAGGGAAGTAAGTAGTATACTTCAGGCTAAAGCGAGCTAAACTCATAGAGGTCGTGCTCGGCCTGGATAATCGTTCCACTTCTGTATACTCAGTTAACCGGAGTATGCAGGGTGCCAATTAGAGAGCCTGAGCGCATTGCGGTCAAGAAATCTCTGACAGGATTGTTCCCACAGCGTATGTGTACAAGCTCATCTAAGCAGAGAGGACTCTGGCCTGTAAGGCCGGTATGTCCAGGTTATAAATCTAGCAAATGTGGACGGAGTGGCCCAGCCAGCCGCCGTACAAATCTCTGTAATGGATACACCGCTAGACCACGCCCATGACGAGCGATGCCTCTAGTCGAATGGGCTCGTACTCCAATGGGGCATTGCAGGCCCAAAGAAGAGTATGCCAGCATGACAGCATCCACTATCCACTTAGAGAGTCTCTGCTTCGTGACCGGATGTCCTTTGGTGCGGTTACCGAAGCTAACAAAGAGCTGTTCCGTACGCCAAAAGGGGCGGAACGCTCAAAGTAGATTCTCAGAGCTCTGACAGGGCATAACAAAGATAACTCCAGGTCCTCCTCAGATGGAGGAAGCGCGGCCGAGAGCGTGATGACCTGAGCTCTAAACGGGGTTGAAAGTACCTTAGGTACATACCATGGCCTTGGTTTCAGGACGACCTTGGAGTCGTTAGGCCCGAATTCCAGGCAGGCAGGGCTAGTAGAGAGCGCCTGCAGGTCTCCAACTTGCTTAACCGACGCTAGTGCTAGTAGCAGAGCAGTTTCACCGAAAGTGACCGGAGGGTCCGTAGACTGTAGCGGCTCAAAAGGAGGGCCTTTCAAGGCCCTCAGTACAGTGGGCAGATCCCATGTAAGGGACAGTAAGGGGCCGAGGTTGGATTCTAACCTCCTGGCTCCCCTTCAGAAAACGGACACCTGAGTTGTCTCTGCCTACCGACTGGCCCGCATAGGGGCATGAAAGGCCGCTATAGCTTCTACGAAACACCTTGAGTGTTAGTAGTGAGAACGTCCTTTATCTAGCAGTTCCTGCAGAAAGGACAAGAACCACCGCTAACTCAGAGGTAGAGGGGTTTTCACCACGGTTGAGGCACCAAGTGGAGGAAAACAGACCACTTAAGGGCATAGAGGCGTCTCGTAGATGGGGCTCTAGCCTCAGAAATGGTGTTTAACACTCGCTCTGGGAAGCAGTAGGCTCCCATTGAGCGGCCAAATGTAGAGAGCCCCACAGCTCGGGTCGAGGGTGCCATATTGTTCCGTTCGCCTGAGAGAGGAGATCCCGTCTCAGGGGCACGGGCCAGGGGCTGCTGTCAGTAGCTGAGTCAGCTCTGACAACCAAGGTTGGTTCCTCCACAAGGGGGCCACCAATAGCACCTTGTGACCCTGTCCCCTGGCCGAAAAGGTCTACTTCTGCCTTGCCAAAGGTCTTCCAGATTTCTTCTGAACCCACCTGCGGATGGAGCATCCACTCCTCGAGGGGACATTGCTCCGAGATAACATATCTGCTCCTTGGTTAAGTCTGCCCGGCAGGTGTGCTGCCCTCAGCGAGTGCAGGTTGAGCTGAGCCCATTCCCAGAAGGCGCTCTTGCCAGAATAAAGAGGCGCTTCGAGGAGACCACTCCCTGGTGATTTATATAGGACACCACGGACATGTTTGTCTGAGCGAATCAGCCACATGGCGTCCTATTAGGTCCGGCAAGGAAAACTGGCAGGCTCGACAAACTGCTAGCATTTCCAAGCAGTTGATGTGGAAGCCGCTCTACGGTCGGTCTTGGTCGCTCTCCGCTCTCCGGTCGGTCCGGAAGGTCGGTTTGCCTTCGCACAGCGGCCCCCCAACCTGTGTTGGAGGCGTCCGTCGTGACAACTTTTCCTGGTGTGGACCAACCCCATGGCCACGCCCTTCTCCATCCACCGTGGGTTCTTCCAGGGGGATAGGGCTGTTACACAGGCCTGATTCACCCTGATATGCAAGCGTCCGTGATGCCATGCGTTGTGTGGAACCCGTGGTTTCAACCAGCGTTGAAGGGGGCGCATTGAGAGCAGGCCCAGCTGTAACACTGGCGATGCTGCGGCCATAAGGCCCAGCATTCTCTGAAACACTTTGAGTGGGCGAGCGGTGTCGCTCTTGAAGGTGGCCGCGAGTTTCTGAATGGCCAGAGCGCGTTCTGGCGCTATCACCGCTCTCATGTGAGCTGAGTCCAGAACTGTACCCAGGAACGATATTCGTTGGCTGGGAGACAGTGCGCTTTTGGCGAAATTGACCCTGAGCCCCAGGCGCTCTAAGTGGCTGAGGATGAGGGTTCTGTGTGAAAGTAGTTCCACCTCTGACTGGGCCAGAATGAGCCAGTCGTCGAGGTAGTTGAGAATGCGGATTCCCATCTGTCTCAGAGGGGAAAGAGCCGCGTCCATGCACTTCGTAAAAGTACGGGGGGCCAGAGACAGCCCAAAGGGTAGGACCGTGTACTGGTAAGCCACTCCCTCGAAGGCGAATCTCAAGAATCGTCTGTGATGGGGGGCTATCTGGATGTGAAAGTATGCTCTTTCAGGTCCAGAGAACAGAACCAGTCCTCTGTGCAAATCTGCGAGAGGATCTGCTTCAGTGTGATCATCCTGAACGGCCGTCTCATGAGGGCGTGATTCAGGCGTCTGAGATCGAGGATGGGCCGGAGGCCGCCATCCTTTTTGGGGAAGGAAGTAACGGCTGTAAAAGCCTGACTCGCTCAAAGCTGGAGAAACCATTTCTATGGCTCCTTTTTCCAGCAGCGTCATCACCTCTGAGCGCAGAACGCGAGCGTTCTCGCCCTGCACCGAGGTGGAGACCACGCCGCTGAAGCGCGGGGGTCTTCGAGCGAATTGGAGTGAATAACCTCGTTTTATTATCCCCATAACCCACTCTGACACTCCGGGGATGGCCTGCCAGGCCTCGGCCCGCGTGGCAAGGGGTTGGATAAACTCGAGTGGCCGGCTGCACGGAGGCAGGGCACTCGTGAGGGACGGAAGAGGAAAATTGCTCTCTTTTTGAGAATGTTTGTGTTTTATTTTTTCCGCTATCACAGCGGACAGTTGCATGGTCGCTTGTACGGACCCTGTAGCAACAGACACAATTCCCTCTGCACCCGGAAAAGAGGGGGTGCCAAGAGGTTTCCCATGAGAGGCCTTTTGGTGGGCGGTCCGGCCGTGGCGGGACTCGACCCTCTCCTCTTCCTGTCCTGCAGATCAGGAGGACGCCGGGCGCACAGGGTCCAACGCTATCTTGAGTCGGGGGCCCTGGCGCGTCGGAGGGGGGTGGCGTCTGGCTGAGCGTGAACGCCCTCGCGGCTGCTGAGTTCTAGCAGGCTGAGGGGCGTAAACGGCAGGTGCAGGTTTCGCAGACTGCTGAGTCGGCGCAGTCCTGGGGCGACTCTGAGCAGCTGCTGGGCTGGAGCGCTTGGGCAGGAAGTGTCGCATAGCCTGTGACGCCTTCTGTGCTTCTGTGAAGCGCTCAGCGAATCCTTTCACCGCAGGTCCAAAGAGGCCGCTGGGGGAAATTGGAGCATCAAGGAAGGAGACCCTGTCCGCATCCTTGATCTCCGTCAGCGTGAGCCACAGGTGGCGCTCGAGCACTACCAGGCTGGCCATAGACCTTCCTATGGCTTGGGCGGTAGTCTTGGTGGCTCGCAAAGCTAGGTCTGTTGCGCTTCTCAGCTCCCTGAGAGTCGCAGGATCAGGCTCAGACTCGTCTACGGCAGAGAGGAGCTTGGCCTGATAGACCTGAAGAACCGCCATAGAGTGGAGCGCCGAAGCCGCCTGTCCAGCTGAAGCGTAGGAGCGTCCAGCGAGCGCTGAAGTGGTCCTGCATGGCTTGGACGGGTGACTGGCTTTCGCCTTCCAGCCGATGGCAGTGGGTGGGCAGAGATGTGCAGCCACTGACTCATCCAGTTGAGGCATCCTCTCATATCCCTTTTCTTCAGCGCCATCAACCGTAGTGAGGGCAGATGAAGCGGAAGTACGGAGGCGGGCAGAGTAAGGAGAGCGCCAAGATCTCGTGAGCTCGTCATGTACTTCAGGGAAGAACGGCGATGGTCGTTGTTGAGGGGCCTGACGGCGCCCCGGCAGAAACCACTCATCCAGACGGCTGCGAGAGGGCTCCTCTGGTGGAGACCACTCCAAACCCAGCTCTTCAACCGCTTTGGAGAGGACACGGAAAAGTTCGGCATCCATCCCGGCTTTGGCGGCGCTGGGCGCGGGCAAACCTGAGGGGGCGGGGGTCAGTCACTGAGCCCCACAGCTCCTCAGCATCTGAAGCTACCAGTGACATGCTGTCATCGGCCAGCTCATCGTCACTTCCCCCAAACGAGACCAGATCGCTCACGCTTGCGGAGGGACGCTGAAAACCTCTGCCCCGCTGTTTTTTCCTCACAGGTCCCTGAGAGGAAGAAAACGGGAGGGCGCGAAGGGCGGGATCGCTCTCTGAAAAGAAAGCGATGCGCGTGCGCAGAGAGGCGAGACTGATGCTCTCGCAGTGAGAGCAATCAGAACCAGCGAGCGCGGCATCCGCATGGGCTTTCCCCAGGCAGGAAACACACTCGCTGTGACCGTCATCGGCGTGCAGGTCTCCCCTGCACGAGCCGCAGTAACGGCGCGGCATTAGAACGCCGATTTGCTCTTTTAGAAACTTACGTGATCGCCGGATAGCGGCAGCGAACGGGACCGGAACTGCTGCGATGCTGGGGCGCGTTGAAGGCGGATCAGCCGAGCAGATCGAGGTCGCTGGGTCCTACTGCGAGGCGTGTCAACGGCGAGTAGGCTTCTCTGGATCAGTGTAGACGAAGTCGTCGTCGCTGAAGGAGAAAAAATCTGAGGATCCTATGGCGAAATGACCGCTTATATAGCCAGATTCCCCGCCCGTTTCGGCGGGAATATTGGCGGGTATCGTCGCCATAGGTTCGTGCAGCTCCGCTGCCGACCCGACATTGGTTCGTTTTTCTACACCTGCACGAACCAATAGTCGTGCAGTTTCACTGCGTGATTAAATAAGACTTCAGTTCAGGAGAAAAAAGGCATTTTCCCATATGCGTCTTTACAAGACGCAGTACGAGTGGAGTATCGATAGGGAACTACATCGGTGATGACCTACAGCCGACGAGAGAGCGAGATAAAGGGCAGCTGGACGCTCGGGGAGGACTCTTTTTACATAGCGATTAACGTTAGTCATTTACAAACAACGAGCATACATTTTGGCATTAGAATATGCAGATCAGGTATAGGCAAGGCCGGACTTACCATTGGGCTTGAGTGGGCTCGAGCCCATGGGCCCCGCCCAATAGGGGGCCCCACCCGCTTCCGTTCATTTGATTTGTTTATTTTTCAATTAAGGTTCGTTTATTGGTCTGGCATTGATAACAACGCTGCCATGTTAAAGGAATGACATCGTTTAAATAGTTAAACTATTTGTCAGGCATTTTGATGTTTGCTGATAGGTTATTGGTGCGTTGGCTTTACGCTGTTGTACCTAGCGGCCGCATTAATCAGTATAATTGGCGGACAAGCGGTTATCGGAGCGGCGCACTTAAAGAAAACTAAAAAATGAAAGACAGCGACGTGAAAAGGAAGCACTCAGTAAATTGAAAACGTACTGGATTTTTCACACCTGTGACACCACAGCCTGATGCACCTGTGCTAGCTGAGAGATCAGTGGACAACAACCTGCTGGAGCCGATCTGATTTCACGTGCAGAGCTGCCCATCAGTGGATTATCGTCTTTTCAGTCAGAAGCCATGGAGGCGGCAACAGAAACAGCGACTGCACCAGATAGACTGTTTTTATTGTATTTGTGTGCATAGTTTTGATGTTTTTCAAAGGCAAATAAAACTCACCTACTTTCATACTCAACTCTCTCTCATTCTATCTTTATCTCTCTCTCTCTCTCTCTCTAATACTCTCTCTCTCTCTCTCTCTCTCTCTCATTCTATCTTTAATACTCTCTCTCTCTCCATTCTATCTTTAATACTCTCTCTCTCTCTCTATCTTTAATACTCTCTCTCTCTCTCTCTCTCTATCTTTAATACTCTCTCTCTCTCTCTCATTCTATCTTTAATACTCTCTCTTCTCTCTCTCTCTCTCATTCTATCTTTAATACTCTCTCTCTCTCTCTCATTCTATCTTTAATACTCCTTCTCTCTCATTCTATCTTTAATACTCTCTCTCTCTCTCATTCTATCTTTAATACTCTCTCTCTCTCTCATTCTATCTTTAATACTCTCTCTCTCTCTCATCTATCTTTAATACTCTCTCTCTCTCTCTCTCTCTCTATCTTTAATACTCTCTCTCTCATTCTATCTTTAATACTCTCTCTCTCTCTCTCTCATTCTATCTTTAATACTCTCTCTCTTCTCTACTTTATACTCTCTCTCTCTCTATCTTTAATACTCTCTCTCTCTCTCTCTCTCTCACACACACACTTCATCTTGCACTTTGTTCAATGTGTCTTGATACTTTCTTGCAACTGAGAGCACGTGCTTTATTGCATTATAATTGCAGACAGCCCTTTATTGCATTATCCCTGTAATTTTAATTGAGCTAGGCATGTTACATATTGATTTTTGGATTGCTACACTGTAAAAAGATGCAAGATGTTTGTCTTGTAAGATGTTTTACAAACAATTTTGTTTACATATTAGACTAAATTATCCATTAAGGTTTCTATAACAATTCACAGTTTTTCATTCTTAAATGTACATAAAATTGATAATGTGGTGACTTAACATTCTTTTTTTTTCATCCAGTAAAAAAATACCTCAATGACAAAGTAATTGTTGTTTCAGTTGCTGTGAAAATTTTTCTATTAGCAAAATAGGAAAATCAGTGTACAGTAGATATTATACTCAAATTGTTTAGATGTACTCATACGTGAGTCAGCCTATACTATATATTATCTGGATATGTATACAATCTGTAAAATCAGCACTTGCACACTTATTTTTTTTTATTTAACATTAATACGTTTATGTTTACAAGTTACTGAAATTCTTTATGACTGCAATCTTATAAGGATTTTGCATGTTTTCCAGTACATGTACAATTTTGTTGTTATTTTGAGATCATTCTGCCAAAGAAACTGAATTTTGTGCATTGCAAAAAATACATGATCACTGTGGTCATATAAATAAATAATTATATTTAGACTGGGCATAATTTGTTATAGAGATACATAGCTCTATCATACATGTTGTGTGTAGTGTTTGTTGGGGGAAAATTACACCACAAATCCAAAGCTGCATGTATCAGTTGAGCTTTGTCCACTAATGGATAAGGTTAGGTACTGCACCTAAACAAAATCTCAAAGCTAATTTTTTAAAATATCAGCCCAAATGTGGAACATATAAAAGCGTTGTCATAAACTTAAATCTCTATAACATTTCTTTCACTTTAACTTTTTTCAGTTCCACAATGAACTGCCAAGGTTCTTCCTTAAAATGGTCTTCCTTATTTCTGTGCTCCAAAACTTCACATTTTTAATCAAAGCTTTTTTAAATTTTTGTCCACTAAATACCTCAGTTATTTTTTTTAACTGGCTCTCAGGGTTAAGGTCATTTATAGAGTGAGTAGGGGCCCGAAAATGACTGAAGCTCAGGGGCCCCCACGATGCTAAGTCCTGCCCTGGGTATAGGCTACATGAAGATGTTGGGACTAGGGTTTTTCCTGTAGGCTAAATAATATTCTTCTATAAAGGAAAAAATATTGAATTTTTATTTTTCATCACTTTGAGAGATTTTATAGGCTATAAGAAAGAAACTCATTAAATGCACAACCGTTGGTTTCACTTTCAAGTAGTCTACTTAGATTTGTGCATATAAAAATGTCCCAGCAGAAGTATTTGTTCACAAGTCACCTTTGTTAATTATTGTGTGTTCATGGATGACTTATAGACCAAAATATCAGCGTGATCTTGCGTTATATCCTTCTCATTTCTCGCGTGCTTGAAAACAGCAGCGACTGAAAGCTAACGTTACCCCAGATAGTGTGAAACTTTAAAAACCGTGAGTGTGAACTCGCCATTACAAAGCTTTAGCTTATTGTACATGTAAGAACAGAAAACATTTCAAACATGAAGCAACATTTGATATTGTATCAACATACCTCGCATCAGGTCGTTTTTCCTGTACTCCTACTTCCGTATAAAAGTACTTTCGTTTGGGTGCTGATGAACTTTGAGCAGGGGCGGAGCGGGGGCGTGGCTTCTGGGGCTACAGCCGCGAATGTTTATAATGTCTGGCTCCGCCCCTGACTTTGACCAATCAAGGTAAATGAATGTTTAACAGTATTGGTCATAAGATGGTGGTGTGTTCTTGCAGGAGGTGTGTGCACCATCTCAAGTGTTTAGCCGTTCTGTCTGCAAAGATTGCTTTTAGTGAGGACAACATACCTTAAATTGCTTTACCCAAAAATTAATCCCAATCTATAAATACATCCAGACTGTTTATAGTTAAGAGTCTGGTTACGTGACATGAAATAGTTACAAAACTATTTACTTAGTGAACTAAGGCAAAAATGTGATACGATTGTTGGAAAAGAAAAAAAAAAAAGTTACAGGACCAAAATATATAGGTTTCTTACACGTTTTTACCATAGACATGTTACACTTCAACTACACTTGTAACTTTATTTTACATTACATTTATACAAGACAGTGACTTGCTGTACTGATTAAACTACAGGAATGTCTCGTCATTTCAACAGTAAACCTCAAAACTTCACAGTATGTGTGTATAAATATCAATAACCTGACCAGTAATCACCAGTAAATCCCTTTCCCTTCTTGCAATATCATTATGAGGAAAAATACCCGGGTAACAAAATATACTCACCTCCTGCTTCCATCTTATTCAGAATCTTTCATCTGCTTCCATCTTATTCATCTTTTAAGTATGTAAGAGTGAGACTGAGGTAACATCATGCATCTTTGTTTACCATGTTTGTTAGCATTAGCAGAAAAGTGTTCATGCAACTTGTTCTTAGACGTACCTATGAGGCAGCTGTTGAATGGATTCAGTGTAGGACTAATGGAAATTATTTCATTTTTTTACTATAAGTATGTTTACATGCACTCATTTTCATCAATCAAATTGTGGATCCTGAAAAATACTGTTTATATTAACCATAAACTTGTGCATTACATAAATGTATATGAGGAGAAATATGAAGAAAACCACTGTGAGCATGACCCAGTTTTATTAACATAGCTAAACATTTCCTTATGTATTATATATTTATTGTCCAGTTATTCTTAAGATGCCACTAAACACATGTGCACAACGTATTTTTGATCTGGTTGAGAATGTAGTCGGATTCAAAAGTTTTGCATAATTATTCAATGTATATTTCAAATGCTAATATTGAGTGTTTACAGTAGTTTCCAGGCTGGTTGAGCTTTCAGTCGGACTAGTGATGGATTGTTAGGTTGTATGCAAACCTATGCATCTGTGTAGGTACTAATTGGTCCTGTTTTCTGCTACTTTAAAGACCAAGAAGACAAGTAAAACTGCTAGAATGCTTCCCAAAGTTAATCCAGCACCAGCTCCTGAGACTCCACATTCAGCTTCTGCGACTGCGCCGAGAAGCACTCCGGATACAGCCAGCGCTATCACTGTCATGAGTTTGAAGTAAGGCATCAAAAGTAGCTCATTCACAGTCAGGCTTCACTTCGGTCACTGTTAAATAAAACAGCATTAGATTTGTGCATACGTGACATGCATTAATAAAAAAACACTCCCTCAGTGGAATCCACTCTAGACCCCGTCTGCACCGGAGATCTGAGGTCTTCCACAGGTCATAGTACGTCTGTGGTATGAACACATCCCCACAGTTCTCCTCCACCAGATCTTCTATCTTTTTAAGACATCTCTATGTCATGACTTCGGTCTGATCAGCAGGTAGTTGTGTGTGTGTGTGTGTGTCTTGTCGAGATCACATGGGTTTTGTTTTGACAGTTTGCCATGTGCTCATTGTCTTCATGATTCCCCTCCTCATTATCTCATTAACTATTTCAGCTGCCTTCACACCTGTGACTAGTTTATCCATTTATTCTCCCTCTATTTAAGGCCCCTTCGTGTGTAGTCTTGTGTCTGACCGTTGTGGTGTGAACACGCTTTGCTCGTGACAAACTGTCTGTGTAGTCCTGCCGTGTTTTCCTAGGCTCGTAGTTCAGTTATAGTTTGCCTTCTCATCTGCCTCCCGTTTCTCCAGTTCTCTGTTTCCTCCGTTTCTGTCCTGGTGCTCCCGGAGCTGTGTTTTGTGGCTTCTTCCCACTCTGACGTCGCGTCGGCACCGACGCTTGGACTGCAGGCGCTGATCTCCTACGCATTACCCTCTCTGCCTCAAGGCTTGATTAGACTGATCCCTTTCCTGTTTCTACTCTTTGCCTTGAATTACGGCTTCCGGCCCTCTTTACCGGCCGAGTTTTGTGTTTTGTGACCTTAATAAACATTTGAGTTGAACCTGCGATTGAATCAGTGTTTTTCCCTGACACTCTATCACTATATCTCTTAAGAATGTAAGCTCGGCCTTTGCACTTCTCCAGGATTTCTGAATGCAAGCTTTGATGGCAAACTCTCCCACTCCATCATCACATGCAAACAGGACGATGGTGTTTCCAGACGTGTCCTGGCAGTAATCTTCATCTCTATTCACCGGACTGACCAGAAGCAGAGCGTGAGGTCCTGGAGGACACAGTGATTGTAATATACGACTGTAATGTATGTATGTTTACTGGCTCATGCACCACAAATCACCTTACACTGTTCCCCAGCCAGCTGCTTGAATGTCTCTCTTTTGCACATGTACAGTATTTGAAGTCATCTGCACAGTTGTACAGTTTGTATTTTTTGTTTTTTAGTTTATGTATAGGTAACCACTTTTATATATAGCATATGTATAGTCAAAGCTGACAGTAGGTTAGTTGTGTATAGGTTTATACTGTTTTACTTCGTGTTGTATATCTGTATTTATGTAGCACCGTGGTCCTGTGAGGCACGACATCTCGTCCCACTATATGTCCACACATGTAGAGGAATGACAATAAAGCTCAACTTGAACTTGACACGCTTCTACTGATTGAGTTTTTGATGCTTCCCTGTGTCTCCACAACACTGATCTTCCTTCCAGCCTGTTCGATTTCATATAACACACACTGACCCAACAGCTCTCCAATAATAAGATCCCTGTGTATTTGATCATATCAACTTCATAATTTCCCAAAACCACAACTCTGACCTCTGACAGATGAGGTGAACCTGCTTTAAAAAAACAGCAAGTCCTTATTACAATTAATAAATGATGTTCTTCATTTTTATTTTACCAACATATTTTCTTAAAGTTGCCCACCAGGTGTGTTTGTTGAGAATCCAGCAGTCATGGCTTTGTTACAGTAGATGTAGCGGTCGAAGATGTTTCTTGTGCGCATGCTGCGTTTGGAGACCAAGCTGCAGATGCTCATCAGATCGAGAAGCGTAGAAACGTGAGGATCCAGCACGTTTATGATATGTTTATGTTTCTTTCCTCACAGGACGGATCTATTTAGCGAATCGAACACACATGATGCTTCAAACTAACACACTTGGTTCAGAAGTTTCCAGTCTATATCCATCACCCGCAGGGGTCTGTAGACGCAACTCATTTATTGCTTTCAATTGGGATATTCAATATATTATTTTTAAAGATTAACATGACTATGTTTGGTTTCAACGCCACGAACGCACGCATTTGACTGATGTCTTAAAATGTTCATAAACATAACATTGTGTGGGACTAAACTGTTGGACTGCAGCTCTTTCTCCCAAAATATTTCATATATAGCCTTAACAATAAATGAAGATATTACTTGTATGTGTTCTCAAACATTGCAATCTGTATGCTTTAATAGTCCCAAGAAACTCTGTATTCATATTTAGTACCTTATAATGCCTTACAATTACCGTTCAGCAAAACATTTTTATTTTTGCAATTATATATTTTAAATACAGACATATTGTAAGCCCACTTTAGTATTTCATATAGCACAAACTAAAACACTCAAATGTGTTAATAACCAGCAGATCATTAATAGACAACACCGTCTAAAGAGGAGTATATTAATAGTTTCAATTCATTGTGTGTTATTATCATATAAAGGTTTAAATAAATAAAACACTGTTTCCACTGGTAGCAGAATTTTAATTCATCATCAAAGGATCACAGCGTAGTTTATTAACAGTTTCCAAAATTAATGTTTAATGAGCAAATAAGATAAAACTAGATGTACAGGAAAAAAAACATCATATTCTTTTAGTGTAAAATAAAGAAATATTATGAACCAAGTACACATTTGCATTGACATGCATAACAAATATGAAATGAATAGAAATAGTCCATAGACGCTTGTTTCTATGTAAGGGCCGGTTAGTAAAACCATCCTCAGATATTTCCCTCAATCTGAGCTTCGATCAGCACGTTTCACTTCAGATCAGCTTCTACGTTACACGTCAAAGGCCTTTAGTTGCGTCTCAGAGGTCAGAGGTCAGACTCTCTTCCAGCGGCCGTCCTCAGCGCGCCGGTACAGATGCGGCTGACCGTCTGGAAACAGCTCGTCTGCGGTCGGATGATCCAGCAGAAACTGGATGGTGGATTTGATGTGATGGACAAAGTGAGGAGGTTCTGCGTGTGGAGACGTGGACAAATACTGATGGACGAAGCAGACGAGAAACCAATGAGAAGAGCCACTTCATCCCGCAGAGCTGACTTAATGAAGCACTATTAACCTTACTGTAGCATGACCAAAGCCTGTTCACAATCTACGCCATGCCTTCGCTCATCTGACTGATAGCTCATGCATTGGTTTTAGCAATGAAAAGGCCTTTAAATTGTGATACTAGTGATTCACGTCTCATCAGACTTTGATCGCTCAATCATCATTGGATTTAAATCTCATCTTAAGACATGATTGGAGATACATAGCTATGCTTGGTCTGTTATACAGATCTCATTAATTTACATTACAAGAATCAGAACTGTATCTTTATGGTCATAAACTTCAGCATCTGCACCAAATTGCTAATTTTGGGTCTCTGAACAAGTAGTTTTTTTCTCTTTATATCAGACTATATGAGCCGTAAAAGCCTGATGGATAAAATACAATACTCAACACACATGCAAACTTTTTTATATATGTCTAAAGGTTCAGTAAACTAGCAGTGTGTGCGTGTGTGTGTGTGTGTGTGTGGGGGGGGGGGGGGGGGTTCAGACCTGTAGGATGGTTTCATCATCTTCGGACAGCCAGAAGGACATGTCGTTGTTTGGTGTCCATCTGCACGGGTCGATTTTCACAAGCTCTCGGCTAGAGTCATACACTTCAATCATCTGTCAATAACACATCAGTGTTTCAGATTATACAGCAGCTAGTTCACTAAACATTGCATGACGTCTTCATCCATGTACCTGTCCACCAGAGAAGGTGCGCGCAGATCGGAGCTCCTCCGCTGGTCCTCGACATGTGAACGAGGCTGGAAACACGTGACCCGTTTTAACGTTCACACCTGAACTCGGACAGAAGCGCTCGGTCAGTGTCTCGTATAGAGCTGCGATATGGCTTCACGTGATTGTGAAATCACAAAGGCTGCTGTAACGGGACCGAATAGAGGCGAGGCGTGCGGATCCACATGCAGGCTTTTATTAGAAGACATGGTCAAAACACAGGCAGGGTCGAGCAAATGGCAAACAGGCATATAGAGGGCAAGGCAGAGAGATGATCCAGGTAACAAGCAGAAGGTCAGGAACAAGGCAACATAGAAGGACTAGACAGAAACTATAACAAAACACGGAAAGGCTTGGTATGTAGCTAACATCTGGGGGATGCTAAACGCTAAACAAAACTCTTAAGTAAGCTGTGTGTTCAGTGCAATCAGCTGTGTGTCGTCAGTGCAATGGATTGTGGGAATTGTAGTCTGAGGTGTAGTGCAGCAGTGAGTGTAGTGCAAGAGTTCATGTGGTGAGCGGGTGACCTCTGGTGGTGAGTGGGCGTAAGACCATGAACCGTATCGTGACAGCTGCAGTGTAGTTAAATAAATACAAGCCGTGTGTGCTTCAGAGTAAAGCGTGGCATAGCATGCACTGTGAGCAGCTTGTGATTTCAGCAAATAACACACACTCCATCTGTGCATCTGCTCTCGAGTCGCTTATTAATGCATTAGGGAATGAAACACATGCCACACATCTTCACAAACTCGCAATAGCAAGCGCTTATAAATCAACAATAGAGAGGCTTTAACATTTAAGAAATTAAGACCATAAACATTAGTATTGTAATTTTACAGTACTGTAAAATAAATGTTATTTTATAATTATTGCTGTTGTTGTTGTTCTTATTATACATAGAAATATTACAATAGTACTATTTCTGGTTATTTAATATTTTTTATTATTACTTATTTTTTTATGGTTCTTATTTGATAGTCATATTAATATACAAATCACACCACTTTTGGCTAAATTGTGCACCCCTACAAAAAAAACACAGCAAACCTGAAAAATCACAATTTTTATCTTTAAAAAAAAAGTCAAGCTGTATTTTTGGTGCTGTTTGAACCTGCTGAAGAAAGATATTTATTATTATTATTATTATCATTAAAGCACATTGTCCAGCGCTCTGTGTTATTTTTTTAGCATTGTATTCAATTCGCACTGCAAATCCACAGCTCTGATACAAACACATCCCATAAGTGACAATAATCAATAACACAATAATCAGAGAAGATGTTGTACAGTACCGATCCCATACAC
>QVTF01021821.1:12500-25000 GCA_003573665.1 Oxygymnocypris stewartii | reverse complement strand
AAATTAAGATCAACAAATGGTATTAAAGCCAGTGGGTTTTTGTGGATAATTACAGCATTATTTTTATTTCTCCATTTTAAGTTTCAATAACTCTGTTCATCATTTTTTATTAGGTTCTCATATTGCTATTTAGCTTTTCTAAATTCAAGTAATTCCAGTACTTCAACCTAATTACATTTTCCACCATTTATTTAGATTACTGAAACAATAATAGCTTTAGTTAATGATAACAACACTAGTGTTCATGGTTAATGAATTAAACCTTATTGTAAAGTGACTCAAATCCAGTTTAGTGTCTAATCATGACTCATAATCATAATGTTAACCCAACCACATTCACATAGGGGCATGTCTTACTTGGTCAAGTTTATTGCAGATGATCTTGGCGTAGCACTTGTTGTTGTCCCGGCTGGGAACGGTGAACTCCAGAGGCCAGAACAGACTGTGATAGATCTGCACACAGACATAATCACCGGCTCGTCATTATCAGCACAGCTCATTAATATTTCCAGTCTGACGTCTGTTTGCAAACACGCACCTCCAGGTTCTCCTGTCCGTAGATCTCGAGGGCCTTCTCCTCTGGGTAACCACAGCTGCCGTACTCCATAGGAGTGAAGACCGTGGTGGGAACGTTCAGATAATCGCACTGAAACCACACCGAGAGAGAAACAGGAGCCGGTGAGATCACAGAAAACCAACCGCTGCTTAATGTTTAGAACAGGAACGGTTACGACCGTGTCAGACCTTCAGAGATGCTCCAGCGAACAGGCGGCGAGCCAGAAGTTTCCCGGCCTGGATAGCCACAGGCGTGAGCTCCCACTTCCCCTCCAGGATGTCTCCAATGGCATAGATGTGAGGAACGTTGGTCTGCTCCTCGTCGTTCACTGGGATCTTCCCGTTCCTGGATGGAGGATCAGAAAAGGACTCAATGTTAGAGCAACAAAGAGTCATGGGCTAATGGTTAGCACCCGAAGGGTTAGGGACTGGGGTGACCAGATGTCCCGTTAGAGTCACAATTCGTTGTCAATTAACTTAATGTCAGAGAAGGCGGGATAGCGCTGATAGAAGAGCTCTCTCTCGTGCACGCTCCACTTCTTCAGTTCTCATACAGCGCTCAAATACACACACAGCAGTCCACATGTCTATCGTGTAGAGCTTCTCACGTAAATACAGTCGGTTGTGTCTTAAGTGAGCGTATAACAGGAGGGTGAACACTGAGTGCGTGTCAGTATTACATGCACACCTTCCGTCTTAAAGAGACAGCGTTCCTAATTATCTGTCGACTAACAAAAGATGTTACATAAATGTATACTTAAGTAAACCTACTGTATCTGAAATATGAGTTTAATTTGTATCTCTACCAATAAAATGAACATTTATTCCAGTTTTTCTTAATTCAAATTTCTCATAAGCTTAATTGATTTATTCTGAAGAGAAAAGAATTGATGATTATTTTTGTTTGAATACTACATATTAAATAGCTACCAAAATAAATGCTGGTAACTGCAGTTTGACTAAAATGCAATGATTTTTCGTCGACTAAAACTATGAAAGACTCAAATGACTAAAATGTGAGGAAGACTATTACACATTTTCGTCTCAAGATAAAGACTAAGTCTAAATCAAAAATGCCCCCCAAAATTAACACTGCAACAAGCTACACAATTGGTGCTCAGAATCGCAGATGTATCGCCTGCGCTATTGAACGTGATATTTCGTAGCTTGTCATTTGAAAACAGGTGATGGAGATTTATTACTAATCACAGAGCCGGTTTTACTGACGAGACGCGCATGAGATACATCACCCAGCGCTATGAAGGACTGCCATTAAAAGTCCACTTCACATTTGATCTAAATCAGTTTACATCCGTGTCATGATTGTGAGCAGCAGGATCAGGATCTACCATTTTATCCTCAAAGCATCAAAACTTTTGTTTTGAGGTTAATTAATTTGAGCGTTCATGTCAATGAGTGAAACGCTTGCAACTGTACAACAGCATTTTAGTCATGTGACCTAAAACATGCATGAACTAAAATATACAGTAAGATGTATTTATGAGCTTGTGTACAAATGAAAATACCTGTTTCATGAAAATTCAGAGCAAAAGTCTTAAACATGATTTAACGATCTCTTTAATAGGTCTTACATTTGGCGACGTAACCCTAACCCAAACTGAAATAGATTTAAATTAAAAAAACTAACAAGTATGTTGTGTTATATCCATCCATGTGTGATGTGTGTGTGTGTGTACGGTTTATACAGTTTAAGGTAGGCCTATAATTACATAATTATTAAATACAGTTTGAAAAAAAAACTACTGTACTGTCATTGTGACCCTTTGATTTTTAGTAGTATTAGTAAAGTGTTAATTTTAGAATTATAGCATAATAAAGCATAACTGCAATTAATTTTTATAGCATAATTCTCAGTTAGCTTAATTTTTATTTATGTTTCTCCATTTTAGGTTTTAGTAACATGTTTGTCATTTCTAACAGTTTAACATATGTGATATAATTACATAATTATGTAATATAGTTTGAAACGAACGTTTAAAAACCTGTACCGTCATTGTGCCCCTAAATGTTTTGATACCTACATTTGAACACATGCACCTTTAAGCCATGAGTTCGTCTAAAGCACAAATAAAACTTCACGAGATTGCTGCAGAAAAGCATTAATGAAAAAAAAAATGCTTGGTCATAAAAACCACATTAAATCAACTTCTGCAATCTAGAAAGTGTTATATACACTGTATCTAATGCACAATGACCTTTCAATGTACAGACACATGTTGTGCATTACTAAACTGCATGAGCAACCAAGTCAGCATTTCAAATCATAAATCTATAAATGCTCATAAAGAGCGTTTATCACTCCCATATGCATGCGGGTCATATGGAGTCACATGATCCTGCTTGAGAACGGATCTAAACCGCTGTACTACATTAATCTCTCAGACTCTCTCAAACCACACACACACACTTCTCACTTCAGTGTATGTGTGAATTAATATGAATCATCTCACACTACTGACTGGAGACATGTATCTGAATCCTTCCTGACCCGGTGTGCTGTATAAACACAGCGCATGTGTCCCAGTCAATAACTGCTGAATCACCGTGACATACCAGAACCCGCCTCTCACCCCGCCCTCTCAAGAGATACCATGACAACAAGGACTTGGTTATGGGATGTGGGAGGGACTGAGAGAACATATGACCAAAATAAACTGTTCAAATGATAGACATACTTGGCATTGACTTCCACTCCAGCCTTGTCCAGACCGATCTTTCCTGTACAGGCGTCACGACCCACTGCGATCAACACCTGAGACACAGCAAACATTAGAAATGTTCAAGCAATGCGTCAAAGCGGATTACCACAGAAGCACCAGAGTTACACAAGAAACCGCAACACCAAAAATAATGAGCAAAGCATTGAAACACCCAGAGTTTCATCCACATTAAACCGCAGTCTAACTGGAAAACAAATTATTTTAGTATAATACCATGCATATTTGTACTTTATATTTTTAAAGAAACCAACCCAATGAATAGTTCACATTTGAGGCGACTATAGAAAAGCAATATAATTTTTCAGTTTCTGTTTTCAGCATTTTTTTCATCGAAAAATATTGCATGCGGTTGCTTCAAACAATGGTACAAACATAACTCAATGTAAACTGTGATAATTGTCATTAATAATCGCAATTACAATTTTAAGGGAATACTCAACAATTATATTTTTGTCATAATCATGCACCCCTACATGAAACATAAAAATTACTTATTCATAAAGAACACATTAAATTGTTCATAATTGACAGTAAAGATGCTTACGATGTATGTTACAAAGGATTTCTATTTCAAATAAATTATATTCTTTTACACTGTTTTCAATATTGATAATCAGAAATATTTGAACAGCAAATTATTATGATTTCTGAAGATCATGTGACAACTGAATACTGGATTTATGACAGCTTTGAATAAATTACATCTTACAATACATTATTGTAAACCGTTATTTAAAATAACTCACAATATTAAACATTTTACTTCATATTTAAATAAAATGCAGCCTTGGTGAGCAGAAAAGACATTTATTTAAAAACATTTGACCTTATCCTAAACCTTTGAACAGGGTTTTGTGTATATGCATACATTTATCATTTCCCCCAATATTTGTGCATGCGATGTAGTTTCATGAGTCTGTAGTCTCCTGTGTTTCCCTTGAAGAGCTATATTTGCACGCAGTTGTTTTCAGTATGTATTGCTCCAGATCAGCTATGAGGTTTCATGTCTTCTGAAAGCATGTCTTAGGAGATTATGTAGAGTTAGGGATGACAGCAGGACAGCTCACCAGTTATGAAACATAGCAGACAAGATAAAACCTGATGTACTTCAATGATCTCTGAAAGGATTTCCCCTTTTTGGCCACACAGACATGATACTCACTGTATTGTATTCTCCTTCAAAGATTTCCTCGCTCTCGGTTGATTTGGCCGTCACTTTAAGTCGGCCTGGAGTTCCAGCTTCAAGCTGCTCGATCTGTAGAAGAAACGAATGAGCGACGTAATGCGAGTAAAGAAGCCATGATCATAACCGCAGCTGCCATAGATAAAGCATCATTTCAGATTTCAGTAATGTTTAACAGCACGCACACACACCAACCTCGGTAGGAACAAACTTCCTGAGGAATTTGACCCCGTGTGTCTCCATGTAATCTCCTGCACGGTTGGCCATGTCCTGATCGAATCCTCGCAGCAGAATGGAGCGAACCATGACGGTCACATCCAGCCCCAAACCGGCCAGAAACCCCCCGCACTCCAGAGCCACGTACGACGCTCCGATGACGAGAGTCTTCCCGGGACAGTAGGGCAACGAGAACAGGTCATCACTGCGAATAACAGACAAAACCAGTGAGGACACACAGACGGATCACGTTTCCTGAATGTAGACAAAAGTTCAGACACATTCAGTTCAATCTCATAAACGCTGCCAAGAAGAAAAGTCAATATACTGAAACCGCAGAGGCGTGAGTCTTGCCAAACTTCCTCATCAGATAAAAGATGAATGAACCATAAGGAAATCTCAGACGTGAGTCATGAAACACCACACATGCATTCAGTGTAAAGGCTTGTATCGTCAAGGGACAAACTCTATTTGAACGTGAACATTACCATGACCGTGTCAGCTCAAATCTGATTTTTGCAAGAAAGAACGAAGACACAAAAAACAAAACGCATGTAATATAATTTGTTTCCAAGCCTGTTTATAAGCTACATTCATAGTATAATTTGGAGCCATTTACACCGGTTCGGTTCATGGGTTTTCTCTGATCACGCAGCCATCCCACTGTAAATGACCAGGTGTAAACGTCCTCTGAAACACTTTTGAAGAGAAATTAAATCCAGTCGCTTCAACCCCTTCAGGAGGTGGTCTGAGCGGACTCCAGACAAAACTGGACAAGTGTAAATTAAACTATTTTAACAACTCTGATCAATATCTGACCACTAAAAATGCAGGTGTAAACAGACCCAATTCAAATCACATTTCTGGAAATCTGTTTCAGTCTGACTGATCACAGCTTTCGGCCTACTTTCTCACGCCACGTAAACAAGCCAGACGTCGTTTACAGAAAGCCAGAAACAAGGCTGTGTTGTTGCAAAGAGCAAGTGGAGCGGAAAATGACAATATACTGCAGGTCTACACACCTCTGAGTTTGAGACACAGAAAAAGCCACACATTACAGCTTTCCTACGTCTCTGCCACTTCCTCATAAGATGTAATATGATGAATATCATATACACAGATCTTTTTCCACATTAATGCCGTTCATATCAGAGCTATAGAAGGAAATCCTCCTCTTATTGGACACGTCATGCAGTGAAAGATTTCCTTCCCTTGGTGACTGAGAATGAATCAGCTTTAATAAATCCTGTAAATAAACCGCTAACGACCCCCTGAGGTCCAGCTGCGATTAAGCGGCTCTTCAGAGGGAGTTTACTGTGGTCTTATCTCACCTGGTGATGCAGTACTCTTTGTCTCCAGGGATGCCCAGATAACGAGGTCTCTCTCCTGTCGCCAGGACAAACTTAGCTGCGCTGTAGAACATCTCTTTTCCACGCTTGTTTGTTGCCTGTTGGGAAGAGGAAACAAAAAGGTGAGACGAGGGCAGATCGTGACTGGAATGCACCTTTTAGTATTTCATACTGGTGCCATTAAGATTAAGTTACAAGAAACCGTAGCTCTCCTATTCCAAGCAATGCCTTGTGACATTCCCCCATATTCTGCAGCCAAAAGTAGTAATTAATTCCGCTTTACAGTTAATTAATCTCAACTCAAACTCCCTTAGTGGAAAAGAACCAGGTTCTCTTTGCGTTCACATTGTATCTGAACCTGAAGTGGTTCATTTTAGCCGTGACCACTAGCTCTGCCTTCACAATACATGTTGGGCGTCGACTGCAGCACATGTGTCTTGTTGTGTCAGAACACGCTTGCCTTGATCTTGTGCGGCTCCACAAACTCAGCGTAGGCGTTGACGTAATTGACGTTTTTGTCTCGTAGGGCCACTCTGTAGCCCCAGTTCAGTGAACCGATGTAGTCATTCACCGCGGTCCTCATCGTCTCCCAGTTGTGAGTCACTTTAATAAAAAGACAATATTTGATGAGAACGTCAATTAAAACAGGAGACGGACAAATTACATTAAGACATTGAAGGGAAGCTTGTGAAAGCAACACACTGAATGTTGCAATGATCACTTGTCCTGTGTCTTAATTAGGAAGATTTCTGATGTCAAAATATCACATTAATAATTCTTTCAATTACGGATAGAAATGAGGACTCGTATAACAGTTTTATTAACCATTTCAAGAAATATATTCACAAGCATTCACAGAATTAATAAAAATATACCGAAATGTTTTAAAGAAAGAGGAACTCAATCTGAAACATGTCTTCACATCAGAAATCACAAAATTGCAGCATAACTTCAAGCCTTTACACATACGGCTCACGGCTCAAACTCATGTTGGCTTCTTCTGTCTAGAATGCATTAAATCACGAGATGCTATTCTTATCTGCAATCCATCTCATAGAGTCAGTTTATCACGTGTACCATGTACAGCAGGGTTCCTCAAATCATTCCCTGAAGGGCCAATCTCCTGCAGAGTTTAGCCCTGATCAAACTCACCTACCTGTGATGTGCTAACGATCTTGAAGACGCTGATTAGCATGCTCAGGTGTGTTTGATCAGGGTTAGAGCTGAACTCTGCAGGAGTGGGCCTGATGTACAGCTTCATGTTTCCAGCCGTGTTGAATATACGACTCACCGGGAGCAGAGAACTCCCAGCCGAACTTGCGTGCGTCCTCCAAGGATGTGGCCAGCAGGGCCGTTTGATGCATCAGCTTCTTGGGAATACAGCCCACGTTCACACACGTGCCGCCCAGACCTGGACAGAGACATCTTATTACATGTCATGTTTGATTAAACCTGCATGCTTTTGATTCTGGTTCTCTTACCCCAGCTTGTGCCCTTCGGTGTGGGAACAACATAATCCAGAACCATGACCTTCTTCCCCAAGGCGGCTGCTTGCTGTTCGGGCAGAAAGAGGAGTTAAAATCAGATTCAGTGCAAGACCCACAGAACTGCTCATGCGCTCCAAGAGTTTGGTTTTATCAATATAAGTATTTGTGTTTCTGATGATTGTGCTGGCAAGATAATTAAGTGATACTGTGCACCTTCACTTCTTAATTTGACATTTAGTTTCCTAAAAAGTGTGTTATTATTATTATTATATAATTAATTTCTGTTGATCATTTTAAAATGTTTATTTCAATGAATCAATTCCAAACTGAAATTTGGTACCCATTTTATTAAGTACATAAAACTTATAAATGAGTATTAAATGAAGTAGTATATAAATTCATACAAATGGACTATTAAAACAGTGTATAAATAGAGAAAATGGAGTATAAAATATACACATTTGTGTTAAAAAAATAATAATACTGTAGCTTAATACTTGGTATAGCATAAAGAAAAAAAATAGTGTTGGTGTAAAAAAAAATAGCGTGCAACTTGAAACTCAGGCAACAGTGGCTCGACTGACCTGAATTCACCCTGCGCGCACACACACACACACATTCAGTATTTAAACAGCATTATAAATGAAGGATCTCCGTGTAATTTAACTCACCTTTGAGCAGGCCAGACCGCCAGAACCACCGCCAATGACAATGAGATCATATTCATACGCCTCACTGCCTTCACCCAGCAGCTTCTGCAGGACGCCATCTTTGTGTGCCTGTACCACGACAACAAACCAATCATTAGCGGAGCATAAAACGATGCCGGTAAGAGGCCCGGTGAAGAGGTGCTTGAGCATTATTCAGCTCGATTACCAAACGTCTTTCCCACAGAGCTGCTGCACACCGGTGGGCTTTGAGTGTTTTCATAACGGCTGGGATTTATCACATTCATGCCAAAGTCTGGCCAGTGACACTCAGCTATAACCAGTGTCTCACACACGCAGAGATCAGGCAGGAACATCAGTACCTTCATGGTGTTGTCACAGCCTCCGATGTGTTTCTTGTTGATGAAGACGCTGGGGACGGTTTTCTGCCCCGTCATCTCATGCAGCAAGTCCTGGTAGTTGCTTCCGTCCTCTGAAACACATCAGACACGATCAGTCACGATCTCACCGCTCATGTTTCACATCTACACCACACGGGCAGCTCTCCAATAATCCAATCAGGTTCGGATCTGGCACTGGAAGCGATGTTTGGCTCCAAACACAGAGGAAAAAACACATCAGCTAATCAGATTCAGAGCTGATCGCCAGAGAACCCATTTTCAGGGTCATACTACGAACATGAGATGAACAGCTGTGCATGGACAGAGAGATAAAGAGAGCATGAGACCTGAATGAGACATGGAGGAGGGTACGGATGAGTGAACGAGGGCAAGATGATTTTCAGACATTAGTAACACTGCAGTGACTCAGCAGGTCGTACGTCACGGCCAACACTTAAACATTAACTTGAGATCCAGCACAATGTTCAGAGAACACATGAGCACTTCAACTGTCAATGAAGAGCTAAACGTTCAATGATCTTAAACATGAACATTACATAATATTAGCTGAAGTGGAAACCCATGCATAATCGGTCATCTTGCATATCAGGAAGAACTTCATGTAAAAACACATGTTATGCAATCGCATGTTCAGCAAAACAAATGTAGTAAACATTTGTGTACTTATGTAGTCAACAGATACTATACTGCAATCTCAGAACTGGTTTCTATAACCATCACTGACTAAATATTTAGACTCTAATAACCTCACCAGTTTTATAATTTAGCCCACGTGTTGAAGATAAACTGTCCTGATGAACAAATTCATACACAATAGAGTGCAAAGCCTGAGACCACTAAACTTTGTTTTCCCTTTAAAATGCTAAAACTTTACTTTTAGAAAAAAATATAAAATATATATTTTTTTTATTAATACTACACCAGCTCCTCTCACTATTTTGATGGTGAAAACTGTACTTGAGTTTAATTTTTTAACCTCGAGTAATTTAAAATAGAAATGAAAGATAGTAGTAGAAGTATATTTTTATGTAATGCCACGTCAGCATTTTAGGAAATTCTCATGACAAAAAACACATACAATTAGAACAAATACAATAAAAACCAGCAAACAAACAATCACAAGTTATTTTACATTAATGTGATAAAAATTCTATAACTTTTTAGAAATGAAAGATATTTAAGACCCTATTTCATCTAAAACTTGTATAATAAAGTGTTTCAGACAATATTAACAGACATGAATCTGTATTATTTCCATCAGTTGAAGAATAAAAAGCAGTAACTGGCACTTCCTCCATGGATCTCATTTCACTCCAAAAAGTACTAAAACTATAAAAGCCATTTGATATGCAAAATGATAACCAGTTATTGTGCTCTTACCCATCAGGTCCAGCTCTAACGCATTACACTTGACATTCAGCTCTTTAAAGAGTTCCTTCACCTGGAAGTACAGAAAACCACACGTTAGTGTTTCTACAAGAGATACTGGCGCAGAGAAATATCCATCACAGCGTTTTAAACACGCGGCATCACTGGCTCAGGTGCATTAATGAACCGCATGGATACGCCGCTGATCCACAAACCGAACTTCAACCTGAGCATGAGGTGAGGTGGTCCAAACCATTCAAGACCCAGGACACATTACTCACAAGTGAAATCATTCCAGCAGTGGACAGAACGCGGTTATCTACAGCTACTTTCTATTCTAATAATTCATAACCTGCTGGTTTCATTTCCATCACTAGTTTATTCAGAAAGTGGATCTACCTATTCACTGCTACTCCTTGAAAATTGATCCAATTCTTCCCAAAATTGGCTCAGATGATCTTTGGACTGAGCTGAACAGAACTCGTTAAACTGATTTTTTTTAATTTATCTTTGTTCAAAAGTTATGAACTTAACGAGGTTGACCCATTTATTGGTCCAGAGGCTGTATCTCGGCCAAACTTTGATCAATCGAAACGAAACTTGGTACGCTTCATCAACACCATGATCTGAGGGTCCATGCCAAAGTTCAGAATAGCGCCACCTACGGATCGTGAGATACCAAAAATTCACATTTTGGCTCATAACTTTTGAACAATCAATCAGAATTATAAGATCATAACCAGTCACGATCTACAGACCAAACCAGCACATCTACCTGAATATAAACAGTTATAATGTTAACCATAACTATAGACTATTATTAATCTGAAAGTCTAAAATACAACATCAATTACAAACAATCTTCATTAACTTTAAGGGTATTTCTATGCACCACTGTCATTATTGCACTCCAACACACACGTGCTTCTCTGAAGAAAGACTCACTAGATCAGGATCATATTGTTTATACTAACAATTGCTTTATCATACGAGTCAATATTTGATATTTAATTGTGAAAGTTAATTTCTGCCTACTTTATTACTTATGCTGTGTTTATCATTTACATTTATTAATTTAGCAGACGCTTAGGATAAAAGAGGAAAATAGACAGAGTAAGAGATGGTAACACCAAGTTTAAAGCATTGTTCAGATAAGTGCAATCTAGACAGGGAGCGCGTAAAGAAAAGAGAAAGTTTATTAGGATGAAGTCAGATCCAGGGAACCAGTATTCTGGCGGTTGGAGATCATTGGGGTTTAACACGAACCTAAACAGACAGTGCTGGATTAACTTACATCATAAACGTAACCCTTTAAGAACACAACTTCTTGAATAATGCGGCTCTATTATATCTCACACGGCTAGACTTAGTTTGAACTCAAACTGACTCACCTAAAACAGATCACACAAATCAACACTTCTCCATATTTCACACTATACATGATCCCCTTGAAGCATAAAATCAATAACACATGAACTTGACATTGAGAAATTACTTTTTTTTTGTTTTTTTTATAATTGTAGAAGTTTTATTGCTTCATTTTTACGATCAACTTTTAACAAATGCAAACACAATATAGCAAAAATAATAATACACAAAATAAAATTGAATTGTAAACAATAACAACTTGCAGAGTGCCTTTATAAATTCAAGAAGTGCTTATAAAACTCAAAGACATTCACAACAAAAAAAATCAAACAAACAACAACATTAAAAAAAATAACTGTTGATTAAAATCCAAACAAATACAGCAAAAAATATTTGAAAATAAAGTGTTTTGAAACGACTTCCCTGACTGACTAATGATCAGTATTACACAGTAACTGTACTAATTACTAATGATCAGTATGACACAGTAACTGTACTAATTACTAATGATCAGTATGACACAGTAACTGTACTAATTACTAATGATCAGTATGACACAGTAACGTTACGACAGCTGCTCCAGACACAAGACTCTGATCATCTTCTCCTTCACGACAGAACTGTGTTTGAGGAGATGTTTCTCACTCACCTTGACGCAGAAGGGACAGGAGCTCTTACTGAACACCAGCACGTGATTAGCATCGATCAGCTCTTTGATCTTCGATCGCATCTGCTCGCGACCCGCGTCATTCTCGATGGGGGGCATGATGACCAATAACCGACCACGGATCAATATTCCGCGCTCTTCCGCTTCCTGAGTCGATGGTTATGATTCAAATCAAACTTTATCTCAATAAAAACTCATGATACGACATTAGATAACACGTTAAATAAGACTAGAATCGCTCCTGTCATTATAACGTCTTCATCTCGCGGCCGCCGCTGAATGACGCTCCGCCCGCCGCGCACGCTCTTACATAAAACCCAAACGAGTCTGACCCACGCGCGCCTGACTGAAAATCAAACCGCGTCTTCGCTTACAGTGACCCACGTGTTGTCTGCCATAGCTGTTAGTAACTTACAAAGTAAAATAAACGTATAATATAAAATAAAAAACTAACTTAAACTCTTCAAAGGAAATATATTTAAAGGTACCATGAATCT
>QVTF01021821.1:0-7500 GCA_003573665.1 Oxygymnocypris stewartii | reverse complement strand
TGATTCATGCAAATACCCTGCCCGATGACGCTCTGCCGTCCAGGAGACTTCAACAGAGAGTGAACGCTGAGGAGAATCTCGAAATACACTGGTCATTATTGATGCTGTTTGCTAAGGTCAAAGTTATTATGATTGGAGGGATTTTCACGAATCCTAAATTTGAGAAATGATTATAGATAGTAAATATATGAAAGTGACATGACATACGATTAAGTATGGTAACCCATATTCGGAATTTGTGCCACACACACACACACACACACACACACACACACACACACACACACACACACACACACACACACGGCGCCTGAGGAGCAGTTGGGGGTTCGGCACCTCGTTGTGGAATTGAAGGTGGAAGAGAACGCTGTACATTCACCATCCCCCCCGCCGGATCGGGACTCGAACTCACAACCTTTCGATTATGAATCCAACACTTTACTATTAGTCCACGACTTCCCTAGTTTGACGTTTGAATATCAGCATAAGGTCTGGTTCACATTGCAGGTTATTCTGGCCAGGAGGATGTCTGAATGACATTTCCAGCAAACAAATGCAGTTTGCTTTGTATGTGCAACTGAAGGCAGGTTTAATAGAAATATATTACAGCACAATAGATTGGCATGGGATAAAAAAATCATTCAAATAATGAGAAAAAAAGGACTTATTGCAAGGTTTTATTTTACAAGTTTATTTCCCCCTCGCAATGCTGACTTCTAAACTCAGAATTATGACCTTTTTACAAGTTTACATGTCACAGATCTGACTTTAAGTCTTGCAATTCTTTATTTTTTTTTATCAGAAATCTAAGTTTACAACGTTAAATTCTGTATTTTGGTTTCCACCACAGAATAAAAAAGAAAAAGCTGAATATTTCTCAAAAAATTCATATTCCCCCCCCCCAAATTCTGAGTTTTAAACTTGCAATATTACTTGCAATATATCTCACGATAACTCTTTATATGTCACAATTCTCAGAAAAAAAGAATGATACAAATTGGCAACTCTGAGAAAACAAATGTCATAACTGCAAGATGTTAACTTGCAATTGATAGAAAAAAGTTGTCACGAGAAATGAGGTCGAGGACTCAAATGCAGAGGAAAATCAGGGTTTTAATAATAAAATGAAACAAATGAACAACAAAAACCCCCCCGAAGGGGAAAAACAAGCAGGCAGGCAGGCAGAAGACTGGAGCACAGTCAAACATTTAACTCACATGACATGGACACACGAAAGACAACGGATCAGCACAGGACTGCAGACACAAGGAGACTATATAGGGAGACAAACGAGGGTAACGAGGGAGACACAGCTGGAGCCACTGAAACAATGATTAAGTAACAAGATGGGAGGGGACAGACAATCGACATGGGAGCACATGGCACCAAACAAACAACAAGCCATGTGCTCAACACACAGAGACATCTGGTGGCCAGCCTGGGCACACCAGCAGGACCGTGACATAACCCCCCCTTTAAGGAGCGGATCCCAGACGCTCCACACACACTAAACAGAAAAATGTCTAGGAGGGAGGTGGGCCAGGCCCGTGGAGTGGAAGAGGGCCTGGAGCAATGGGCACACAGGGGTGCCAGGGTGGGGCTGGCCCTGGAGCGGGCTCTGTGGGTTCCCAGACCGGAGCGGGGGTCCAGGACCGGAGTGGACTGCATGGGCTCCCAGACCGGAGCGGGCTCTGGAGCGGAGTCTGTGTGCTCCCTGACTAGAGCGGGGCTCTGGAGCGGACTGCGTGGGCTCCCGGAACGGAGCGGGCTCTGGAGCGGACTGCGTTGGCTCCCGGAATGGAGCGGGCTCTGGAGCGGACTGCGTGGGCTCCCGGAACGGAGCGAACTGCGTGGGATCCCGGAATGGAGCGGACTGCGTGGGATCCCGGAATGGAGCGGACTGCGTGGGCTCCCGGAACGGAGCGGGCTCTGTCGGCTCACGGGGCGGAGCGGGCTCTGGAGCGGACTCTGTCGGCTCACGGGGCGGAGCGGGCTCTGGAGCGGACTCCTTGGGCTGCCGGACCGGACTCCTTGGGCTGCCGGACCGGAGCAGAATGCGTGGGCTCCCAGACCGGAGCGGAATGCGTGTGCTCCCAGACCGGAGCGGGCTCTGGAGCGGACTCCGTGGGCTCCCGGATCGGAGCGGAATGTGTGGGCTCCCGGATCGGAGCGGAATGCGTGGGCTCCCGGATCGGAGCGGAATGCGTGGGCTCCCGGATCGGAGCGGACTCCGTGGGCTCCCGGATCGGAGCGGGCTCCGGAGCGGACTCCTTGGGCTCCCGGATCGGAGCGGGCTCTGGAGCGGACTCCATGGGCTCTCGGATCGGAGCGGAATGCGTGAGCTCCTGGATCGGAGCGGAATGCGTGGGCTCCCGGATCGGAGCGGGCTCTGGAGCGGACTCCATGGGCTCCCGGATCGGAGCGGAATGCGTGGGCTCCCGGATCGGAGCGGAATGCGTGGGCTCCCGGATCGGAGCGGAATGCGTGGGCTCCCCGGACCGGAGCGGATATGCGTGGGCTCCCGGATCGGAGCGGGCTCTGGAGCGGACTCCTTGGGCTCCCGGATCGGAGCGGGCTCTGGAGCGGACTCCTTGGGCTCCCGGATCGGAGCGGGCTCTGGAGCGGACTCCGTGGGCTCTCGGATCGGAGCGGGCTCTGGAGCGGACTCCGTGGGCTCCCGGATCGGGGCGGGCTCTGGAGCGGAGCGGGCTCTCTCCACCATGGCCTCCAGGACCACCGGGCTGGGTTTCGTTGGAGAAAAGTCGGCTGCCTGTACCGACCTCATGGGTGAATCCTCCAACTTACGCACCAGACTCGGTATCCCGGGGTGCGCTGCAGCTTTGACGGCCGCCATTAGGGGCACTGCAGCTCCATCTGCCGCCACTGGAGGAGCTGCCATCCTTGTCGCCCACCACCTGAGGCACACCCAGCCACCTAGCTGGGGAACGTGCCAAAGCCTGGACGAATTCCCCAAATGTGAGGTGGTCCAGCCCACTCATCCTCCACCAGCTGAGGGGCTCATCAAGGGCGCTGTTGAAAAGGTCCTTGAGGGCCTCATCATTGTAGCCTAGCCCCTCAGCTGCACCACTGAACTCCACGGCAAAAACTCCTCACGTCATTGCCCTGCTGGACGGCAGGAGCTCAGGGCCTCGTACTGGAGGATGCGTTGGTATAGGGGGCTGGATATATAGTGTCGGGTGGTGGGCGGCCCAAACCCCTCCTCTGCTGAGTCCTCATCTTGGCTGATCCGTTCTGTCACGAGAGATGAGGTCGAGGACTCAAATGCAGAGAAAAATCAGGGTTTTAATAATAAAATGAAACAAATGAACAACAAAAACCACCCCGAAGGGGAAAAAACAAGAAGGTAGGCAGGCAGAAGACTGGAGCACAGTCAAATATTTAACTCACATGACATGGACACACGAAAGACAACGGATCAGCACAGGACTGCAGACACAAGGAGACTATATAGGGAGACAAACGAGGGTAATGAGGGAGACACAGCTGGAGCCACTGAAACAATGATTAAGTAACAAGATGGGAGGGGACAGACAATCGACATGGGAGCACATGGCACCAAACAAACAACAAGCCATGTGCTCAACACACAGAGACATCTGGTGGCCAGCCTGGGCACACCAGCAGGACCGTGACAAAAGTCTGAATTGTGAGATAAAAGGTCACAATTACATTTTAATTTCTTTAAAAACAACAGAGCTGCGAGATGTAAACTTGATAGCACACGTGTGTCTTCAACATATCTGTTAAAGATCTCTTGATCTGGAAGCATCTTCTGTGTACAAACATCTGTAAGATGTCAGTACTACATGCATTCTAAATGATAAACCTCTTAAAGACATCTAATAGACATCTATTAGACATCTGATAGAAACCTCTCATAGACGTATTGCAGATGTAAACGTTAAATAGAGGTGATGTAGCCTGTGTGCTATCAGGGCTATAAACTGTGCACTCGGTCACACGCGGTAGGTTTTGTGGTGAGTGAGTGGGATGAGGATGTAAGCGTGTCACAACACAAACTTGATGAGTGATTAAATCTTTTCACTTTCCTCAAGCGATCTGATACGTGTGCTTCTTCTGCAGCGAATTTAAACCAAAGGTCTGCAGGATAGTGTGCTTTTAGTTTTTACTGTAGGCTACTTCTTTACAGAACACATTTTAATCCATTATTGTTTGTTGATATATATTTGATATAGCCTGTCACTGTATTTTGAATAATTGCCTGTTGGTTTGTTTGAGAACGTGGGGATTTCCAGCATACTTCAAAACCTGCTTCTCTCTCCTCCAGGACAAACATGAAGACATTGACCCTGCTGACACTTCTGCTCATCATGAGTGAGTCTTTTTTAATGCTTCTGGACCTATACATTACTTTATTCATTAAAAAATATACTTTTATTGGTCACATTCTGTTTTACATTGGTGTATAAAATGTTTGGTGTTCCTTTAGAGAGGCATATACGTGACCCTAGACCACAAAGTCTTGAAGTCGCTGGGGTATATTTGTAGCAATAGCCAAAAACACATTGTATGGGTCAAAATTATAATTTTTTATTTTATGCCAAAAATCATTGGGATATTAAGATCATGTTCCATGAAGATATTTAGAAAATTTCCAACTGTAAACATATCAAAACTTAATTTTTGATTATTAATATGCATTGCTAAGAACTTAATTTGAACAAGTTTAAAGGTGATTTTCTCAATATTTTGATTTTTTTGCACCCTCAGATTCCAGATTCACAAATAGTTGTATCTCAGCCAAATATTGTCCTGTTATAACAAACCATACATCAATGGAAAGCTTATTTATTCAGCTTTCGGATTATGAAAATCTAAAATTCGCAAAACTGACCATTATGACTGGTTTTGTGGTCCAGGTCACACATTTCTTCTTCTTTTTGGTATATCTTATAGTGCATTTAAAAAAACAACTACAAAAAATAAATGTCTTTTCACACGTTTGCAAACTTTCCATTTTTTGTAAATGAATTTGAGAATTTTGTCATGATAATTATTGTCTCTAACGGTTCTTGTAGCTGGTTCTGCAGAGGGACAAACGTTGAAATCTTCTGTGACTGGCTTTGTTGGAAAGGATGTACTTTATCATTGAACTGTACTGATAAACCTAAAGAGTTGGTATGGCAGAAAGGTGAGATAGTAGTGAATGTTCATCCACAAGATAAAAGCATCATAGGTGATTACGGGGACAGGACGCAACTCTTCATAAACCAGGAGAAGGGAAACTGCTCCCTGCTGCTCCGTAACATCTCTGCAAAAGATGCAGGACTGTACACCTGTCATGTCCTAGTCACTAATGTTAACAACGTCTGGTCAAAGAAGTCGTCAGAAGTTTATCTTACAGGTGAGTTTTCTAAATTAGAATATAATTATCCACAAAATAAATGAACAAACAACTAAATTAATCAATTGACGAAGTTATTCTAATAGGTAACCTATCTGGATTTGAATTAGATAATTATATAGATCTTAAAACCTTGCCTGTGTTTATTAGTTTTATTTATATATATCTCACATTGTAAACTGTTATGTGTGGCAGTGTACACTGTTGATAGCTGACAGATAGTGATGATATTGTTGACTTAGATATTGCTTTTTTCTTCCAACAGTGTCTAATTATGTTCCCACTGCTGGAACTGTGTCTGACAGCTTGGGGGTCCCCACAACACGTTTTCCAGAAGAGGACCAGGGGATCCCCACAACACGTTTTCCAGAAGAGGACCAGGGGATCCCCACAACACTTTTTCCAGAAGAGGACCAGGGGGTCCCCACAACAGAGAGACGGGGGTTGCCAGAAGAGGAAGGGGCCCCACAACACTTTTCCAGAAGAGGACCAGGGGGTCCCCACAACACTTTTCCCAGAAGAGGACCAGGGGGTCCCCACAACACTTTTCCAGAAGAGGACCAGGGGTCCCCACAACACTTTTTCCAGAAGAGGACCAGGGGGTCCCCACAACACTTTTCCAGAAGAGGACCAGGGGGTCCCCACAACACGTTTTCCAGAAGAGGACCAGGGGGTCCCCACAACACGTTTTCCAGAAGAGGACCAGGGGGTCCACAGACTCCGCATATGTTCAGTTAAATAAAACTATACATTTAGCTTTTATGGTGCATCAAATTTTATATTTCATATACATATACCACATATATAATTATGCTCAATTAATAAAACCCAGGGGTTGTTTTTATCAGCTTTTTATTATTACAATTAGTTTTTTGTTATAAGAAAATCACCAAGCAAGCTCCTAACAGAAAATACTAAACTCCCTAACAAAAAATACAATACACGTTACCCTAACTCCATATCTAATGAAAAACAGGAGAAAACAATATTTACACAAGAAAATGGCACTCACCCCCTACAGCTTCCAAATTTGACAAAGAGTATTTACAACACTTTACAAAATATACAAAATGGAAATGAGATTGACAACAACTTGGTGTTGAATCAACACAAAACCAAAGTTCACACTGCACACAACAGGCAGATCAACAGGCAAGCTAACAGCAACAACACACTGGAGCAAACACACAATAGCACATGTGCAATAGAACAACAGGAAATCACAAGTTGAGCAGAGCTCCCTCCTCAGGCACAGCAGATCTTTGTATTGCTGCGCCTTGGTCCCATTAGCACCAATCAGAAATGGAGATAACTTTGGTAGGATCCAATCCTGTGAAAGAAAGGATGGGAAGAGAGAGAGAAAGAGAGGGAGAGAGAGCGAGATAAAGGACCAGCAAAGTAAGACATATACACAATACGTCTCAAGACGTAATACCACCACCCATAAATGTCAAACCACGTTTTGACAAAGTTAAACACCACTAAACTTCAAATTACAGATGTTAATGTTTTGACACAGTAGCACATCTACACATCACCCAGGAATTGCTACAGTCTTTTGGGGAACCACCTTATGTCCAGCCAACTCATTACCTAGAACAGTCTTTCTCAACCCTTGTCCTGGGCATCATCCAACACTGCACATTTTGTGTCTCCCTAATCAAAACACCTGATTCAACTCATTAGCTCATTAGAAGAAACTCCAGGACCTGAAATGGGTGTGTCAGATAAGAGAGACATACAAAATGTGCAGTGTTGGGGGACGCCCAGGACAAGGGTTGAGAAACACTGACCTAGAATAAGGTCAACACCTTCAACAGGAAGTCTGGAGCATACACCAATTGACACTTGTCCTGTAACGAGTTTAGATTTCATAAAGACATTATGCAATGAAACCTCAAAACGCCCCAGCCCAACACAATAAGACACATCCACTATGAGAGACTGGCTTACTCCCGTGTCCCTCGGTGCAGTGATCTGCCTTGGTTTAGATTTTCTAATGAGTGCTACTGACCCAGACAACATAAAAGGCTTATAGACAGAAGACCGAGTTGAAAAAGAGGAAGAATCTAAGATAGGGTGAAAAGATGCAACACCTGGATTGAGTAAATTAT
>QVTF01021820.1:0-60800 GCA_003573665.1 Oxygymnocypris stewartii | reverse complement strand
ACCACAATGAGAAATCATGAAATCCAAACACAGTCGACTGAGGAAAGACAGCTGTCCATCACTGCATGTAAGCGCAGATGAACCCGAGTGAGCCGAGAAGAGTTTATCTGATAGTGAAATTATCTTCAGACATATATAAGTTTCCTCGAGGGAGAGTGGTTTAACACAAAGCGATAAGAAACTGTTAGCACGTTATCTTTGCCAGCGCGTTCTTGTTGTTATCAAACCGAGGAACAAACTTTCACCCGAGCATGTGGATATTATTGCTTCTCTCAGAATTAATACGTGAAACAATGTAAACACAATAAATATAGGCTGACTTGAGCCTGCATTCTGTACTGTAATTGGCACAGTCTGCTTGATTTTTCCGTTTGCTCTGCTTGATCTTGAATGCTTTTTTTATGTATTTTTTGTTTTTGTTTTCATGTTTAACCAAAATAAAACCTTGCGTTTTAACATAACGTTGTAGAACATTGTTGTGTAATTGGCTAATCATAAGCTTGTTCAGAAATCGTGACAAAAACTTGATTAAAAATAATGTCTTTCTCATTAAACCTCATTTAAATAACGAATATTCGTTTTTATGAGGCCAAATATTCGAATGCAAAAAAAATGCCCATCCCTAGTAATAATCTGGTGCTTGGTGGAAAGCATGTTTTCTATGGAGATTTTGCATTGGGCGTGTTAATTTACCTGCACATTTGACTCCCTGAGCGATGAGTCCCCACATGAAGTTGGCACAGTACTCACACCAGTGCGGTCCTCTGAAAGTGTGCACCTGTAGGACAACAAGCAAACACAAATCAACTTCTGCTCCCCTGAGGCTTAAACCTGCTAATAAAGATGAATGCGTGAATTAGAGACGCGAGCAGTGTCAAATCTGGCTGCTGTTGAATCACAATTAATCAACAGTCAGAGAGAGAGAGAGAGAGAGAGAGAGGGGGGGGGGTTAATCAGGAGGAAAGCCCTGCTCTTGCGCTCTCCTCTCCACCAGGTAACAGCTCATCCAATCAGACGTGTATAAATGCTCTCTGAGAACCCTTCAGGTCTAGCAGCAGGAACTGGCAGGGTTTACTATCCTAACAGCAGAACCAACCTCACAGAAGATGATGAAATCACTGTACATTACACTGACATCAACATGAGAAGTGCCCTATTTAAGAGCCCTGAGGAATTTACAAGATTGAAATTGACAAAGAAAAGTATCATGCTACTGGATCATCAAAAGAAAGCCTTGCTTATTTATGGAATAATTAATATATTACAGTGGCTCTCAGGAATACTTTATTATGATTGGCAAATTGTTATAACTTACAATTATCCATGGCAACTGGTTTTAAAACTTAAATCAATATTAATTATTTTATTTATTCAGTAAATAAATTCTATATTATATATTTAAAACACAAATAAAGATAAATTAAATAGCACTAATTAATAAATGCATATATATATTTTAATTGTATAAATTAACAAAAAAAATACTTTTCAATAGATATGTTTTTGGTATTTTTAATATTATTATTCATAATCAAAAATAAGAAATAATTAAACTATATAAAATGATATATATACACAGTATATATACACCCCTCTATGTACATATACTAGACAACATTTGAAGTGGATAAAAAAACAAAAACAAGTTCATGAAAGATGTCCTAAAACAAGAACGCATTTTGGTTTTAGGTTTTAGGACAACTTTGATGAAAGGTTTTGATCCACTTCAAATGTTGACTAGTGTATAAATATAAATTATGAATAATAAAAAAGTTAATAAAATAAATAAATATCTATATATATTTATATAATCATATATGCAGCATTTTAAAAATTATGAATAAAAATAGTATTTAAAAAAAAAAATCACAATGAAATATAAAATTATATATTACATACACATAACAAACCCCCATGTAGCCTTTTTTTTTGCTAAATGACTGTCCAGCTGTTTATATTCCCACAATTCCACATCTAGTATATGAATGTGCAGTGTAAACACAGATGGTTCTATGTTTTTAACAATAATAACCTGAATCTTTAGTCATTTTGACACTACTGCTGACAAAAGCAGCCACTATCCAGTATCTTAGCATCAATTACCATGTGATAAGAAGGAACAAACGCAAGCATTAGAGAAAGCAAGCAGCAGAAAGAGCTCTTTGTGGAGTCAGCAGTCTGTGAGGGTTTGCACACCTCTGTCTCTGGACTCTACAGACAAACTGAAGCTGAGAGGGGGCTGGGGTCTGGGGCGCCACTACCTGCTGATGACAGAAGCCAAATGAGGAAACGCCGTTATGTTTACCAATCCTCTCGCAGTTCCTAATCTCTCCATCTGTCACCCTCGTGCTCCTTTCCTCTCTCATGCAAACAGAAGATGTTTTTATTTGATTTGTTTTTCAGAATCTCTGTCTGAACCGCCTCTAAATAACCCCGTCTTAAATAGACTCGAGGCTCACAGAATCTTAACTCTTCCAACGTCTCCTGAAACCTGCACTCTCTGCCACAGCAACAACACATCCCTCGGGACGTATTCAAATCACATTTGGGGAGAATTTGCATAAAATGCTATGACATAGTCGCTCTGAAAGTGAGTCACAACACAACACAGTCGACATTTAAATGAATCATAGTAAAATTGAGACGCAAGTGAGACCATTATGCAACAAAAAAGTAAATAAATCACAAATAATAATATTACCAAAATGTATTATTGGTAATATACCAATATTATACCCAAATGTATTTTTCTAATCTCAATAACAAAAAGTTTTTGCACTTGTTTAAGCACAAATAAAAATTAATTCAGCAAGATTTATGCATGAAACAAGATATAAATCCAGTATCATGTAACAATCATACTTTAAATTATTTTTTTTGTTAATTTGACAAAACTGTGCAGTATTTGTTCTTTCAAGGCAATTCAAATCCCAAAATACAAAACTGACAAAGCATTTCAATGTATCAAAGCAAAATTGAGGCCAAACTGAAATCATTTTAAAAATGAAAAAAATGTTTTGATTAACCACAGATAATAATATTACCAACATTATCAAACTCACTACAATAAGCTTTATGCATGAAACAAGAACAAAAAAAATCCAGTCTGGTAACAAAAATAAGCTTTTTCAGACAATTTTGACAAACAAATTGGCAAAAAAAAGGCAAAAGCTTGACATATCCCTTATTTCAAGACTTTATGCTAACATAATGACTTATAGTTAGATAATCCCATTATAGCAGGCCATGAGCCTTTGTGGATCCTTACCTTGAAGTTGTGGACTTTCTCGTACTTGGGCGCCCATTCGCTCTCCTTCAGCGTGGCTCGACGGACCAGCGATGTGAGCTGCGAATAAGCAAAGAGTTTGAGAGGTTGCCAGAGAGTGGCCGGAGGTTTCTGAGGACTCATCTTCATCCCCAGAGCAGCGGCCACTATCCCCTGATCCTTGCCCTCTGCCTTGGCCTTGTGCACCAGAGACTTCTCATCCTTACGTAGAATATAGGGACTCGCGAGACGGCATCTTGCACGATTGAGGAGCTACTCCACACCAAAGACACCGACTAAAGAAAACTTAAGCACAACTCCGAGATCCCCTAACAGACTCTTCTACATCTTTTGCCAGATATCTGAAGATGCAAAAGTAATCACCAATGTGAACGTCCATTAATCCAAACAGAGTTTCTTCAGCGAGTGTGTGAAGCCCCTGCGCCTGGTTCTCTCTGGGGGCATCTATATGCAGATGAGTTGTTGAGTTAATCCCGTCCTGCCCTGCGAGCAGCAGATATCCTCTCTGGAACTCTGCCTCAAGAGAGCGCGGGGGGGGCGACGGGACGACCCAACCACAGTCCACACTGAATTACACAGCTCCAACCAGCCAATCCCAGCAGAGTCTGTGAGAGAGCTCACTCCGCCCCTACACAGCAACCAACCCACCGCATGAGTGGGCAGAGAGAGAGAGAGAGATGAGAGAGAGAGAGTAGAGAGAGAGAGAGGGAGAGAGAGGGAGAGGAGAGAGAGGAGAGAGAGGAGGACGCGCGAGGGGCGAGAGAGAGGGAGAGAGAGTGCGCGCGGAGAGAGAGCGTCGAGAGAGAAAGAGGAGCGCGAGAGAGAGAGAGAGAGAGAGCGCGTAGGGGGAGATATGGAGGTGGGACGGGTAATGAGGTGAATGAGTCATGGATCAGCTCTGAGCTCATACTCCTCTAATAAAAGCACAAAGCACCCACACCAATCCGCCATAACACAACCCACACTGTATCAGGACAGCACGACTTGATGAAAAGAAAAAATTAACTGGGATTGCACATTTGAAAATAATTACAGGTTAGCTGCTTGTTTGTAAGGCTACACAATTTGGATGAAATTGTGATTATGCACCAGCTATAAAATATTATCATATACAAATTACAATATTTGTTGTAATATTTATGGATGTCCATTTATTTCCAAAATATTTAAATATTAAACATCGATAACAATAACAACAATAATAATAGCTATTATTATTATTAAATAGAAAAGCGTATATAAGAAAAATAATATTTTTTAAATAAATAAGGATCAAAATAAGAAATATTACTAATGTAATAGAAAATTAATATAATTTACAACTGTAAGATTTGCATTAATAATTATGGATGTCCTAATATATTTTTAACTGTCAAATAATATTATTATTTTAAATTGTTTTTACATTAATTATTTTTACAAAAACTGCTAAATAAAGAAAAATACTACAAATAGTACAATTGTAGTATTTCATTGTAACAGAAAAAGTATTTTATAAAAATATACTAATCAATAATATTTTTGATTTTATATTGCAAGTATAAGATTACAATACTAATAATTTTCAATTAAATACAATTCATTTTCAAATGTTCAAACATTAAACAACAACAATTTTTTTATAATAATAGATTTATTATTAATTAAAACATGGCTATTACTAAATATGACAAATGGAACACTCAATAATAATAATAATAATAATATGAAGAATAATATGAAGAATACGAAGAAGGTTACTACTACTTCTAATACTGTAAAATTACAATATTTAATACTTACCAATAGCAATATATATCTTAATTTCTTCTTTTTTAAATGTTAAACTATTAAACTTCAATTGTATATACAGATGGAGTTTGTGTGGAGCAGTATTTACTTTGAACTAATCCGCTCTGAGCTGAAAACACTGGCAGATCTTGAGCTGCTCACGTGTACATGAACACAGTGCTGCACTTCACTATGTAACACACAGAACAGCGCATATATTCTTATCATGATTGAGGTTTCATTTGAATTAACTGTGTAGCCTTACTAAGTATCTTATCACACCGCTCTCTGGAATACTTGACTGTAAATGCTCAGTTGAGTAATTGTGTGGTCAAATATTTCTGTATAATTATGCAAACCTGACTGTTTCCCACAGTAACTAACCATTTCATTGCTAGTTTCATATCTCTATCAAGCCAAGACATAACAATTATTAAAGAGATAGAACATTTTCTTTCACACATAATAAAATAATTTCAACTCAAATCAATATTTATTTACTGTTCAATGAAATGGGTTTGTCATGACATAAAACATTAATAAAACACCAGAAAAAAGTGGATTTAATTTCTATATTAGACACGGGGATTCACCGGGCCTGAAACTGCTCACCGCGTGTGTAATGCAATCAACTTCCTGCTTCATACAGACCCTCACGAGTCCCTCCTCCCCATCACACACACACACACGATCAGATACTGCAATCTGCCTTTCATAAATCACAATGACAGCATCAGCCAAATGACTCTGGATCTTTCCCAAACAGATAAGACAGAGATTATATCTAAACACTGTCTCTGTTTGTGTGCTATTATTATACTGCACATTATACACTGATATATTGGCCAGGATGATTTGTCTGATATCTGCCTGATATTTGGAATGGCATCGGTCAACAACTGCGCCTGTCTTAAATCCACCTTCACTTCTGTCTGTCCCGAAACTTACCTACAGCTGTCAATCAAAACATGCCCTTTGTTTACAAATGTTTTGGGGTAAATCTGAAGTAAAATAAGGTACCTTTTGCAGACTAAAGTTGCATTTATTTGATCAAAAATACAGTAAATACTGTAATAATGTGATTTATTATTGCAATTTAAAATGGTTTTATATTTTAATATATTGTAAAATGTAATTTAATGTAATTTTTCCTGTGATGCAAAGCTGAATTTCCAGTATCATTACTGTAAACTGTAGCATCACATGATCCTTCAAAAATCATTCCAATTTGATGCTCAAGTAACATTTCTGATTATTACCAATGTGTTGTGCTCTGTATTTTTTTTATGAATAGAAAATTCAAAAGAACAGGATTTCATGGAAATCAAATCTATTGTATGAATCCTTGTTAAAAAAATTTTTTTTCAAACAAAAATCTAACTGACCACAAACTTATCGCGCACGCACGCACACTGCTTTAGAAATAAATAGTCAACTTAAGATGCATGTTTAAGATGCATATGTTGAAATAGCATTATTATGCTTTTAAATCTACTTTAAGCTCAAAAAACGTATAATAAATCTCAAACACTTTAGCTTAGTAAAGTTTAAGTCAATCAACCTTCCTCAGGTTTTGCACTAAATCTGGAAGTTTGATTGACCGACAGACTTTACAATTTTGCTTTTAAAAAAGATTCTCTGGTACCTTCCAAAAGACTCTGTTTTCCATCGTTTTATTAATTATCTTTGGCACCAATGCGCCATGCTTCATGTGTGAAGCACTTCAAATATGTAGTTTGAACTGAATGTTAATTATAATCGAACACACTCTTCCTCTGTCTTTCTCTCTTATCTCAGCTGGACTGTTCATCCTCTTCTGACAGCAGTATGTTGGATCCAGACCTGCCATCACACACACACACACGCACACCACGCGTTCCCCTTTGATCAATACCACAGGACTCGATCCTCTCCAGCACCAGTGAGCAAAGTGCCCAAATGGAGGGCTGGATGAGAGACCTCCCGCCTGCTGGCTTCCAGATCAATAAGCCAAGAGGAGGCAGAGAATATGAAACCGCTGGAGCCGAGATGAAACGCTCAGCGTCAGAGTCGATTTCCCGACAGACTTGAAGGAAGCCTCGCACCCCAATGGCTACCTGTGCCAGGTGGCTTCACACGGCAGGTCTTTTCATATGTATGCAGTGCACTCAGCCTGCGTTTGAGGACCGCGGCTCCACAGTGCAACAGCATGCTGCGTCTGACCAGTCAGTCTGGCAGGAAGTGGGCTTATAGGCCCATCTCTAATTGACAAGATTGATCTTTCTGCTTTCTTAAATGGGTCTGGAGCAAAATGCTGGTCATAAATGGGGCTGAGGCGAAGAATGGCTAATTCTAGGCTATTTCCTTTCTTCTCCCAAACGACACGAGTGAGTCCATCTGTTTGTGCAATCACTCATTCATTCTGACACAGGAGTTTGACTGTTCTCTGAGCCAGATTGGCCCAGAGAGAGAAAAATACACACGCACAGACTAACACAATTTGTCCACATCATCTGCTGCTCTATGATGTCGAGTTATTAACACCGTTAAATCTGATGTCATTATTTGATGTTTGGCTTTACATAAAGCGGACTTCAGTGTTGTGATAACTAACACCGTGAGTCAGTTTGACCGACCAATGGCAGATGGTGGGAGAATTTGGGAATCCTGTATTATTTATTTATTCGTATTTCTGTTTGAAACCATTTATGGCACAGAAATGACACACCTTTAACCCCATAAAGGCCTTTAAATGATCAAAACTGCTGAAAAAACCTTTTGTACACTTATACATGGTGCACCTTTGGCTTGCTCAGTTGGGGAAACTTACTTTCTAGCGATTATCGTCAATTTGATTTCACAGATACTATTTAAACTAAAATAAGCTAGACAATGACATCTCTGAATTCAATAATGAAATGTCTTTAACTGAAAATGTAGTCTTTAATCTTATTATACATTACTGACACTATCCTCCCAATTTGATACTGTTAAGTGCTCTGACAATCTGCATTGTTAAAAGCGCGATATAAATAAAGGTGACTTGACTTGCCTTCTGTTGTCTAATAATTTAGGAAGTAAAAGGTCTTAGTCTAATAAAAGTATAAGTTTAATTGATAATACTCCCTTAAAAAAAAAAAACAACAATAAAAAAAAAACAGTAAAATCATGTTAAAATATGAGTATCAGACTTTTGCTGAACATTTGTGTGTTCATCTCTTAATAATCATTGTATTGCACTGTTTTATATGATTTGTTCCCACAATAAAAACAACAGATTTGATCATTAATCAAAGCATTCAAAAATAGACATTTTATTGGGAAATATTGAGTGACAGCTGATATTTACATGCATTTTTAAGTCAGTTATACTGATATCAGAATTTCATCTTACTTTTTGGTCACATAAATATCAGCACCTGCACCATAGTACATATTTAGCTCGGTTTGGGTCTTTTTAAACTTCACGTTTAAGCTCCACAGTGTACTATATCATACTATACAAAACGCATATGCAAACTATGTTTTTTACATTTTGGCTAAGGTTTCAATAAACCAAAACATAGATTTTACCTACTATTATTTAATATGCCAGGCATTACAACTCAATATTATCTTTCAATGTAGGGGTGTGCGATATGACGATTTTTGATCGTGGATGATAATGTTTTTACAATCTGCTTTTGAAGAAATATCGTAGCATCGTGCTACAGCGCACATTCTATCAGTTACAGTTCTGGAGCCGCCATCTGTACATCCATTCAGTGTTAACTCTGAATGCGCACAAAACGTATTCTCGTAGCTTTGTAAAATTATTGTTGAACTCCTGTCGCATGGGTTATTGCACTGATGTCCTTGCTACGTTTCTGGATCTTGATCGTGTAAGAACACTTGCTGTCTATGGGAGGGTCAGAGAGCTCACATGATGCATTATTGTACGTTGTCACGGTACCAAAATTGTTGTATTCGGTACCGATACCAGTGAAAATCCACGCTTCTCGGTACCAAGCTCTGGAGATTGCCGTTCATGTGTTCTGGCGGCAGAGGTTGAAAATACATGCGTTTCAGTAGCTTGTTTGTAGTAGACAAAATCGTGCATCTGCGCCGCTCGTTTATTCACACAGTGACATGCAGAACATGCAAGGCTTCACATTTAAATGGTCCTTTTGCAACTTAATATTCACAGACACTAGTCCAAATCGCGTTTTGATTTAAGTGTACCTACTTTTGATTTATTCATCAAAAATGTGGCCAATTCTATGTTATCAGTATTGAATACCCAATTAAAACCAGTTCTCACCAATGATCTGAAATATTCAAGTATAATCAGATAACGTAATATATGCAGCTACGTTTCAATAAATGCTCTTTTCTGCCTCACGTTTTGAGCTCTGAAATGTACAGTATGATTCATAGTACAATGAACTCTTTAACCTCAAAAAAGCAAGCAGATTTTGCATCGCCATTAAATCTACTATCACCCACTTCTCATAAACAAAAGCCTCCTTTTAGCAAACCGAACCACGCAGAAACTGGAATGAAATGTTCGGCTTATGCAAAATGCGCTGTTGAGTTTGCATTATAACCGTCAGCTACCTGACCTCATTTCCTGTTCATCCCTCCAACCTATCCTCCCCACCCACCGCTCACTCAGCTTTTTCTGAGCAACATACAAATGTCAATAACATCATGAGTTTAAGTGTTTCAACAGGCTTACAATCATCGAAATGTCTTCATTCCATTAGCGCTCTGAAACACACATTTGAGTTCGAGAAAGTTTCTTCAGTCAGAGCTGCAGTGATGTGGGTGGTTATGTTATATAACGTTACATAAGGATGGAATGATGCATAATCACAGCGCAGGCGCTCAAACAGTGTGGCAAACACTCACAGCACCATATATGATGAATGATTGCAGACAAACCCAGGTACAAACCCAGGTACAGAGCTACTATAGCATCAGAGATGGTTCATATATCACAGTACTGCTCATACAAACCCCAACCTGAGCTAGCCTATGAAAATACTTTTTCAGTTACATTATAGGTTAAGCTCATTCAACAGCATTCATTGTTTTACAGTTGGTTTAGTGTTTTAGTGTTTATAGTACAGTGTTGACATGACGTACCATTTTTGTCACACTAATATCATTTTAATATGCATGTTGTTTATCATTTGTAGCTATAGAATAGATCACAAATGTATTTGGTATTTTCCTTTTGTATATTCTTTCTACATTTCTTTTGGACCTGAAGTACAGAACTTGGAAAGATGGTGAATATTTGTTTACATTTTTTATACTTATGAATAATACCATAACAGGGATGATAAATCACAGTGTTAATTAAGTATTATTAATATAAGACTAATATTAACTTTATTTATCCCACGGAGAACACGGTTACTAATGAGGGGAATAAACTAAACTATTATTGTAATCAAATATATTATTGTCATCCATACTTATTGATTTTTAATAATCTTTATTCATCTGATTATACATATGGCCTGAGAAAATCATGTCTATTATTTTGGTTTGTGAGATCGAGCTGCCCATACAAACATTTAGGATGACAGAAACTAGTTGTCAACGCTACCAGACTTTCATTATTAAAATAGCTTAGATACTGGATCGCAACATTATATTAATCAGCAAAGAGGGGTAAAATGACTGTTTAAATAACAAAACTCAAATCTTCATTGTTTGTAGTGACGCGCAGATGCAGGTAGGCTAATTCACACATGCACATTACCTCTCTCTCTTTCTGTGTGTGTGTGTCTGTCTCTCTCTCTCTCTATGTGTGTCTCTCTCTCTGCACTATTTAATCTCTGTCTGAAGCAGGCAGAATGCTAGAGGTAACGAACTTTGCGTCAGGTGATCCTTGCCTTCAAGTCATGCATTAAAATCCTTTATTTCACAACGAGAACACATTGGCTAGCCGTGCATTATCCACCCTTGTGTATACTCTTTAAAAGCTATTTTTACGGCAATTTTTAAATGACGTCCTGGTCATTCATGGCGTACCCAAAAAGGTCCCACACTATCGACTTCAGACATTCTCTGGTGGAAATAAAGGATCGCTGTTTGGTTCCTCTGTCATAGTTAATCTAGTGTGTGTAGTGGCCTCCGTGTCTCTGATAAAACGGCCATTTTAAGCTGGTGCACCGCTCGTGTAACTTTGTTTTCATTTTGCGCAAGCTGCAACAGTTCCGTTCCATGCTGCCGTGAAACAAACACTTGGTTTAGCAGAACCTTTAAGATTAATTAACCGTGACGTTTTAAAGCGCGGTTAATAGTAAAACCGGTTAAGCGCTGCATCCCTAATCATGTGATACTGAAGACTGGAGTAATGAGGCTGAAAATTATGTTTTGATAACAGGAATAAATTGCAGTTTAATAATATTTCATAATATTACTTTTACTGTATTGTTGATCAAATAAACCCATAATTGTTAAACATAACAGACTTATTTCAAAAACAAACATCTTAAGACCCCAAATATTTGAACAGGTTGTGTACATTTAAGGAGGGACAAAATATAAAAGTTTATTTTTTTTTACTTGGAGCAGCAACCACTTAGAAACCAGCTAATACACTAGTGACCACAATGCAACACCCTAAAAATATCCATAACACCTTAGCAACCGCATAGCAGCACTCTGGCTAATATCCACAGAGCGTTTTGCATAGACAAGCACAAAAATATTTTGACTGAATTTTCATACTTCAATTCTGCACTAAAAAAGCAAAACAATAACTGCAGATTGAGTCAAAATTGAGTTTTGGGTCTCTTATACTATGATAAGACAGATGGGTGTCCTGTGACAGATGGGTTCGCCTCAACTGATATCCATAACAAAATGTATGATTTGATATCAATTTCAACATCACAATTGAACCAAAAACATGTTTTTCTCAGCTCCAGTGTTGTCACAACAACTGTGTTTAGCCTTCGCAGGCAGTGTTGATGTTGTAAATGCTGTCCAGCAGTGAAGTGCTCACTGCCCTTGAGTTTATGGCCGTTTACTGCAGAATTATGAGACACGAGCCCTGCTTCTTTATCTCCATCTCTCTCTATAGTCTAACTTTCTTGTTTACTTCCTCTAACTGTCACACAGTGTACTGCTGATCGATTGCGTTACACAACTCAGCTACATTCCCATCTCCCCCGCATGACAGGAGAGCAAGGACAGACACACACTTACACTAGACACTCGCATGGACCAGGAAAATGTATTTAACCCATACCTGTATCACAGTGCTTGTTCTGATACAGCTGTAATCCATTTGATGTAACTGAGATTTCAGCTTTTCACAGGGACTAAATTTAGTCAAACAGACAATCTTTAAAACCTCAACCTTTTGAGTTAGTCATGGGGTCTGAAAATGTTCTTCCCAACCACTAAATTTCAAAACAGTTGATGGTTGTGCTGAGACTAAAGCCTATCAGTGTACAAACAATAGCCAGTGAATGGGAATCTGATCACTTAATCACGGTATAGATGTCCTGATGAGTTTGAGGATGTGCTAAATAGGTGTAAATCTTTATTTTCAACAGTCAGATCAGATATTTCACTGCTAATAGGGTAAAGACAATTACTATAGCAATTACTGTGAAACCTGTAAGTGCACATGAATGGCACTTAGAGGAAATGGAGTGATATGAGAGCTCATGAAAATTGTATGTTGGTAAATAAAATGTGCTCATGTGCTTCTGATACTAATATTCACTAAATACGGACTCAAAATCCATTCAGAAATACGTAAAGACAATCTTTTTTATAATAAATATAGGACATTACCTGAGACATTTTATTTCACAATTCTTGCTTTATTTCTTTAAATTTGACCATTTCCATAAATCTTGCAATCTTATCAGTTTAAATGTCAAATCAAAAATTGTAAAATATCAACTTGCAATTACACAAAATAGTTAAAATGTGTTAACAAATTGCAACTGAAGAAAAGTCTGACTTGTATCACAGTGTTTTAGTGCCACAAAAATACATATACAATAATATAACGAGTCTTTTGAGAATATAATTATTTTGAAAATAAAGTCAAAATTACCAGTCATAGCAATATGAGAACAAAGCCACATAAATAACATATTGAAGTTGTAATATTTTGAGTGAAAAAAATTATAGTACTGCAAAAAAAGTAATACTTTATCAATCTAATACAAAATTGTTATGGAAATTTTGACTTTATTCTCAAAATATTAGGAATTTAATCTCACAAAGCTACGACTGTCGTATATTTTGACTTTATTCTAGTAATATGTATTTTTTATGTGACACTAAAATGTCATTGTACAACTGTGATATATAAACGGACAAATCTCAAAGTCAGAATTTAAAGAGACATTTAACTTACTGAAAAAAAAAATACAATCTCTAACTTGCAAGAAATTGTTGCATAAAAAATATTTTATAGTGTAGATTTTAAAACTTTGGAAAGATGTTGGTCCAATTACATGATGTTGTTAATCTCAAACAGGCCAAAAAAACCAACAGATGAATCACTATCAATAACCCATGATGAGTCTATCACTAACCCACGATGAGTCTATCACTAACCCACGTACACAAGAGCATGCTATTTTTGTAAAATCATCAGAGATTTACGCTATACTGATCACGTCAAGTGTGGCGTGTGCATGTTTCCTGCACGAATGAACAGTGCTTTTCCAGACTGATGAACATCTGTGGTGATTTCTGGAAACTACAGCGCTCCTAAAACACAATTCCTGCCTGAATCATTCAACCTGTTCACACACTGAAATTAATCATCAATCTCAAGACATACACAACTCCTACATTAGAGCCCTTTTTCACTGATGCACAGTGTTTATGTGTTCGAGAGGATATCTAAACAAGCCAGCTTAATATAGCCTCATTCCTGATTCATAATTCGTAAGCACACAACGGAAAATTCACGCCTTTCAGGGCTAATATTTACTGCTGTGCGCAAAGAGGGCGAGGAGGAAAAAAATATTCAGCTTCAAGTGTAACAGATAACCGGATGTCATGAAGAGCTGGTGTTATTCACAATCACACAAGGGAACTTCACACAAGTGTGACGTGTAAGATGTGATGTGACCAACACGATATTTCACCAGAGACTAGGGCTATGATTATCAGTTAAACTGGGACTTTCCATTGACACACACATAGAGACGCACTGGAGCTGCTCCTGTCCAGTGTGCTCCACAAATGTCAGACTTCTTAAGCTTGATCTAAACAGCCCCGCGGCTCTCTTACTGCAGCAGTTACGCCAAAGACAAGTCAAAAATAATCATCATGGAGGGATATTCACACTCACAGACCTCATTTTGCATACGGAACCAGACCACCAGATCATTTTACGCAATATTATACGTCATAATGCTAGTTGGTAAATCCCTGGAGGAAAAAGTATACAAACTATATAGGGCAATCTAATGCAAACAAAAAGTATTTGGATATTCAAGTCACACATTAAGCAGAACTATTAAAATAAATATGCTTTAAAGCAGGTTTCCCAAACCCTGTCACAATAATTGTGAAATTGTCATACCATTTTAACTCTAATAACAATAAAAACTTTAAAACGGACAAAAAAAAGTTTTTGAAGTAAACATGCAAAGGCTGTTAAATTATTAAAACATTTACTTAATCTCATGGGGTACTTCAAGTAAATATATAAAAACATCTTATTGATGGATTTGCTTTTTTTACAAACACACAGCTTTTCTCTTCACCTGACATCAATTGATGGACTGGATTGGTGTGGATTATTGTGGTGTTTTTATCAGCTGTTTGGACTCTCATTCTGACGGCACCCATTCACTGTAGAGGATACATTGTGAGCAAGTGATGTAATGCTACATTTCTCCAAATCTGTTCAAATGAAGAAACAAACTCATCTACATCTCTGATGGCCTGGGGTTGAGTATATTTATCAAATTTTCAGTTTTTGCTGAACTATTCCTTTCAGTATTAAAATAATAAACATACTGTTTAAAATAAGGACAAATTGTGACACTTTTACAGTGGTCAAATGTTAGTGCATCATGTTGATAGTTAATATGATTCTCTACACCTGTGGTTCCTGTGTGAACATGAGAACTGACGTCATACATCCACTAAAAATCACCAGCTGATTCAAAGACACATGATTTTTTTTATGAAGTTAGTTCTGAGAAAAGTTTTAGCAGCAATTAAATTCACATACCACTTTGCATCTAAAGCAAAATTCACAAATTCAGCTTAAGTGTCGATATATCTTTTGAGATCAGCGTTGATAAGCAAGGACAAAGAGGTGTATTGGTTCTTTTTTTAACCATGTGATAATCTTTAACAAGCCTAATGAGGGTGAAAAGAGGATGACTGCTTGATACTGCCAAGATACACAACCCCAACCGCCATCAAACAAGCAATCTGCTCTCAGTCACTCACGCAACCTGAATGCTCTGTCTCGGTATTATTAGCAGACTCTTACTGCCCGTTAAACAGGCTGTCTCAGTCTCTCTCTCTACAATGTGACTGTTACACTGCCAAACAAATACAACACAGCTGATTGGTTAAATTAAAACATTCTCAGCCAATCAGAAGGAGCTGCAATGGGTTTGTCTGCCCTGACTGAATGAATGTGCATTCAATCTCTTGTTGTGTGGTTAGGAACCTGGCCAAATAGTGAGGTAGTAAAGCAGAAGTACGAGCTGTCACTCATGCGAATATATTCGGCAATCATAACAGAGGTAATTTACATATAAACCTCTTAAAGTTACAGCAGTCAAAAAAAAGAACAAAAAAAAGCAGCCCAGCAATTCTTAAGCCCAAAGTATATTTCAGTTTTGATGCAAAAGCTTAGATTAGTGTTGTAAAATGTACTGACTTCAGTACTAGTCGGCACTGAAGTTAAAAAAAATGTCAACTACTAATTGGCCAATGTGTTCATGTGCTCAACAGATGTAACTGTGTTTGGCTACAATGATAACACAGAAGCACAGGAGAGCATTTGAAAGCCACGGATCCCCTAATATATCTGCACACAGACGGATCCGCTGATAGAGGTATGCTTTTAAGGCTATACACACCAAGCCGATGGTCGGCCGTCGGTGAGCATCTGTCGGGATAGTTCGTTTGGTGCACATCGTTGCCCGATTTAATGATGCCATCGGCGCGAGAGTACTCTGATTGGATGTTCAATTTAGGAAACGAGTCAGTGCCCATGAATTAAAGCGAAAGTGATGAAAACAGTCAATTAAATGAAGGCAGCACAGACAGAAGTCTGTTCTAATGGTTCAACTACCAAAACAGACAAATCAGAAGATTACAACGGACAGCCAGGACTGCCGAGAGGATTATCGGTGCCCCTCTGCCCCAGCCTCCAAGAACTTTACACCTGAAGAGTGAGCAAAAGGGCTAAGAAAGTCACTCTGGACACCTCACTCTCTCTTTGAACTGTTGCCTTCTGGCCGGCGCTACAGATCACGGAGCACCAAAACAACCAGACACAAGAACAGTTTTTATGTCCCACCTGAACAACACATAACACACCCCAGTACTGTACATCTGTAAATGACTCCTCAAACCTTCATCTGTACATAGGACACATGCACATTCATAGTTCTGTCTATGGTTATTTTTATTTTCTGTATATTTAGATTTTTTTACTATCGTTATTCATAATAGCCTATTCTCTTCATTATTTTTTTATGTTGTCTTCACTATGTTTGTACTTTCTGTACTGGAAGATCCTAACACCAAGACAATTTCCTTGTGTGTGCATACACACTTGTCAATAAAGCTCTTTCTGATTCTGATTCTAATGTTGTGTGATCTTACCCAAGCATTACAATATGCAAATATTTTCATAACAACATGAGCCGCTTAAAATTAAGAAAGTTATCAGCATAACTGATATTCAAAATGGTAAGAAAGCTCCGCTTTGTTTACGTTTTGTATATCTTGTATATCCTTGTTTCGGTTTCTCGTTTTAAATGATGAATATATATTGATAGTTGCTGATATAGACAGTTAGTTCCTCTCACATAGGCACAGAGCTCACGCGTTAGTTTGCAGTCGGCTGAAGTCTGTGCGGTGTGTTCAAGCACAGCTTTTTGATCCAGACCAAGAAGTGGGCTTGGTGCATCCCATTCTTTAAATGCTCCCGTGTACGAGCCATGCTCTGTGAATCACAGTCATATCTGTTGAGTGCGTGAACACATTGGCCAATCAGCGGTGTTTAAGAATCAGCGCTCAAATGTTAGCAGGAAATTGACGTTTTTAAAATTTTTAGTACTGACTGGTACAAAAGTCTGGTACAAAAGTCTGTATTTTTAAAAACACTAGCTTAGATGCATACAGCTGAACAGTCTTTTCAAACATATTCCATCTGATAGAACACAGCATGAATACAGATGCTCAGTAGATGTCCACTCGAAAGTAGGGGTGTCAATCGGCACTGAATGGTCACGATTAAATTCGATTCCGGTTATCATGTCAATGATTCGTTTCAGCCAAGCTCAGATTTAAAAATGGAGAGTGCATTTTTAATACTCGTGTGACAAGTGTATGCGAATGATGTCAACATGCTATAATCGAGTATGGTCTATTACTACATCAATGCAGGAACGTTCACATCCGATGCATCGATCAATTTGGACACCCCTACTCAAAAGTTTATTTCTCGAAGTTATGACTGATAAAAATATCTTTGTACAGTGTTACCACCCCAACTTGCTGTTGCGAGCTGAGCATACAGAGTATTCATGATTAGAAAATTCTGGATGTGCGCAAACTATGCTGATCGGTAGGTTACTATGCTGATCTCTATTGCGGTTACACGTGATGTTGCGGTGTTGTGTCACGGAAACGTATTGTTTGCATGTGTTTTTAAGCATTGCAGTTTAAAAACAAGTGATTTTAAGCCGAAATACAATCAGCAGCAAAAGAGACTGTAAAAAAAAAAAACAGAGTAACAGTAATAGTTGGATATAACTCATTACATAGTGCACTTAGAATATACTATTCTTTAACTAGAGGGTTAATAAAGAAAAAGTTGCTTGAATCATGTTGTAGTTACATTTTCAAGTTGACTAGTTAAAATCACACAAAATCGAGAATTGGTCAAATATTAGTGAAATGGCTAAACCTAAAATATCCTCCTGAGGATATCTCCTTCAATATCGTCCTATCATCTCATTTTTTCATGTCAATACATTGTTTAGACCATAAGAAAAAAATTGAAAAATAACATTTTTGAAAAACTATATTTTATTCATATCTTATTATATGTCCTCTGTAGAGGACACAATGACTAAAATTAAAATGGAATACATTTTTAGGTTTCAGGATTTTTTATACTAAACTCTAAGATTCTCAACTATTTTTAAAAATATAAAACAAAATGTTTTGATATACCATTTTGTTTTATGCAATGAGTGTACACATTTCCATAAACTGGTTTCCCATTAAACACAGTGTACCTATACACTATCTAATCTGCATATTAATGTGTTGCTGTTGGGACAGAATGTTGAAAAATAATTTTCATAATATTTCATTATGAAATAATTTTCATAATTATATATAATATTTCATAAGCAAACTGATATATAATTTATTTCCCTCTTCAATTGTTATGTCTCCCAAAATGCATAATAAACATGCTTTTAGTCCTGGTGTCCTCTACTACAGTGGACATGTATGAAATAATGTCCTGTTTCATAACAGGAAGTCATATTTGAATTTGAAAACCCATAACATTTTCCTGAGATGTTGCTTTATAACAAACAATCTGAAAATTATTCAGATTTAAATGAAAATTACAGAATATAATAATATGTAAAAAGTATCGCATGTAAAAAGTATTGAAGGGTACATTGTGTGCACATGATCAGGATGGTACAACCTCCGCTGCATTTTGAGAAAGAAAAACCCTGTTTGCAGGACTATTCATTATTTGGATAATAGTCAAAAACAACAACAGTTATGTCTGATTCTGTTGCATATAACTGAACAAAAAGAATACATTGATATTTAATATTAACATATTTTCTGTCCAATTTTCTTTCAATAAAAGTGTGGTTATTTTATTGGCTTGTGTTTTTTTAAATTTGGTGTCATTCAAATTTAGTTAAATTAAAAGTCTTACAAAATTACTTTATACTATTTAATAAATAATTATTACAAAGCATTTTCGACCAAGCACATCCAGAATTCTCTGTTTCGGCCCAGAATTTATTTCGGTGCATCCCTACCATTTACTGTAACTACATACATACGCACGCACGCGGTGGAAGTTAAGTTGCACAATGTTTAGGTTTTATTATTTGAATACTACTATTTTGATACTAGGAATACTATTCTTAGTTTTAGGTTGTACTAGGTTTACCTTATTTGTACCTTACCTTATTTGTATTTTGAATGTAATATGGCAATTAAATGCACTAAAAGGGTTTAGTTCAGTTATTAATATATGCTATTCCAGCAATTAAAAAATTGATTTTCTAAAAAAGGAAACAAATTACTTGTTCATTTTAAGAGACTTGTCTTATTTTCTCTTGTATATTTAGGATTGCTCTTTAAAAAGAAAAAGTAGTTCTTATCCGATTAATCGATGGAATTTTCGTTAGAATACTCAATTAATAAAATATTCGATAGCTACAGCTAGGGCTGGGCGATATGGCTAAAAACTGTATCACGATATCAGTGTTTCATATCGGTCGATATCGATAATTATTGATATTTTTTATGACCCATTTAAAATAAGGACCAGGAGAAAAATATATTAAATTTAAACATTTTTATTTTAAACTTAACCTTCTTCTGATCATAATCCCCTCAGTTATTAAGACAGAAATGTCAACAACCATAGAAAACTCAAATAATTAAAATGTAAACATAAGTCTAAAGTCACAATGAACATTTAACAATTATCTAAGCGGAGCGGAAGCATGTCTTTGGCTATATGATATGCCACTGCCTCCGTTATATCTTTGTACCGTTTAGATTCTTTGTCATAAGGCACTGATGCAGAGTACCACCTCTCCATGGTGGTCTGCTGCTTGTGCGGTGTTGCAGCTACAGATGTTGATGGTTGAATACGGATGTGCTCCAAAGGGTTGAGCGCGGGTAAGGTGGTACATCGGGTTCGTGGTCTTGGCGGGGACGACGGTCTTGCATAATTTGCAGACGACATTGGTCTGACTACGGTCAGACTTATAATATCCAAAAAACTGCCATACTGGCGAACTGACTTTTCCTCTTTTATTTACAATTTCCTCGCTCGCTGCGGCACTCATTTTCTGCTTATGAAAAGGAATCCAGCAGACCAGCACGAGACAACGATATGGCGCAACCAAACATGATACTGTTACATGATTGGCTGTTAGCGTGTCACTCCCTACGTTGCTAGGTTACCAGAGAGCGAGTGCCTTTGTTAATGCAACCAAACTTGCTTCGCAACCTCTGTTTTCTTCCGACGAAGAATAAAAAATATCGAACGTTTTATCGAACACATTTTTTATTGATATCGATCACGTGTCTATCGCGATACATATCGTTATCGTTTTATCGCCCAGCCCTAGCATGCATGTAATATATATATATATAATTATTGTGATGGGGGGCCCTGCATAGGTCATAGCCCCGGGGCCTAGTGGGGCCTTAAAGCGGTCCAGTCTGTGCTCATATTACCAAAGTCAGTGTGTTAATCATACCTGTTGGCCTCCAGGATATGACTATTACTGTAACATACTACAGTTCTGCCAAAGACGTTTTGGTCTGGATACAGTCACACTGAACAGACGATCCCACAAACACACCGTACTAGAACATTTATGAAACAAAACATATCTGTTCAAAACAGACCTGACATCAACAGAACATCACATATCAGATTAATACACAAACACGGTCATCATAATATTTATGCCCTTGAAAATGGCTTTCCCCGCCATTGTGAACAGACTGAGCCTCAAGTGAGGACCAGCGACGAGCCGCTGTGAGTAATTACTGCACATTTAAATCATCCCTGATTGTCTGATTACATGCATGAATTAATGCAGATATAAATTCAGTCTGTGTATCTGTCAGCTGCTCTTAATTAACTCAAGACCAATCACAGCTGTACAGAAGGACAAATCACCCACACACCTGCTTAAAGGGGCAGTTCACCCCCCAAAAAGATTCTGTCATTTATTCACTCATGACCTGTATAACTCACTGTATGACTTTCAGTTCCCATGATATGGTAAAAATACAATGTAAGAACAAAAAATATTTGATTACCAAAATTTTTCAAACTATCTTTTATGTTTTGCAGAAGAAACTCAGTCATACATGTTTGGAACGACATAAGAGTGAGTAAATGATGACAGCATTTTCTTTGTTATTCAACATTATGTTTAGCCATTTTGCCGTTCTTATGGGGCAGTTAATGGGGATGGGATCAGGAAACATTGTGAGCTGGACTTCACCGTGCATTGCCAGCATGAGTGCAAACAGCTTTCAAAAGATGAACATGATCAGTCAGACCACCGTAATCAGCCATTCATCTTGGCCAGAGTGTGCAGTTATCTTCTCCATTACACTTGTCATAGTAGGAAAACTGAAATCTTTCAGGGTTTAGTGTCCTGCTGAAAACTGAAGTGACAATGAATCGTTCCTTTATCTGAAAGCTCACAGCACTATGGGATGTCCTGTCGCCATGACAGCAGGTCTTCGATCACTCGCATCTAATAAACAGATGTTTTCTGCTTTTGTGAGTCAAAATGCTGATTCTAAATATTATATACGTTCGCGTACGTTCTAAATACGTTCTAATATTATAATAATATAATTGTTGGATTCATATGGAGTTTTTTAGGGCTGCACGATAAATCACATGTGATTGTCATGCGCATCTCATCAGTAAAGCCGGTTCTGTGATTAGTAGTAAATCTCCATCACGTGCTTTCAGATGGTGCGGCATTTAATACACAGAGCCGTAGATCGCTGACAAGCTATGCATTATCACGTTCATAATCGAAGATGATTCATATGTGATTATGAACGCATAAATATTAAAAGCAATGAAATAAAATCCTCTAAATATTAACAGCATTATGCATTAGTATCAGATAGGTTTTCTTTTTGAAGCAACTGAAAGTCACTCTTAACCTAGTTTATTATTGTTTATTTACACAAAATTAATTTAGACGGCTCGTTTCTAAGAACAGGTATAACTTCACCAGAAGGCCCTGCACACATTATTTTTAGTAGATAAATAGATATTTACTTACATTTAAAAAGCTTTTCACAATAAAAAAAACCCACAGTTAATAAATATTGGTTTGCTATACTATGATCTATTGTATTGTATAGTATCATATGTAGCCCATGTTTCAGAAGTTTGGGGTCTTTTAATGTTTTTGAAAAGTCTTATGCTCACCAAGCCTGGATTCATTTAATAAAAAATACATTAAAACAGTATACTTATACATAATTGTAACATTGTGAAATATTACAATTTAAATTGACCTTTTTCTATTTAAAAATATTTTTTAATGAAATTTATTTCTGTGACGTAAAGCTGGATTTTTGGCATCATTACTTCAGTGTCACATGTTCCTTCAGAAATCATTCGAAGTTACTTATTTGCTGCTCAAGAAACATTTCTTATTATGATCGATGTTAAAAAAGTTCTGCTGTGTCATATTTTGTGAAACTTGTGATAGATTTTGTGTAAGTTCAAAAGAAGAGCATTTACTACAAATATAAATCTTTTGTATCAATATAAGTATTACACTGACCACTTAAATAGCTTGTATATTTATTTAACTACTATTTATTAGTCACAGTCACCCATAGTTGACCATCGTTTCAAATGGGTAGCTTGACTATAGCTGGACAGTATCCTGACATTTAGCATAACGGTGCCAATGAGGAACACATCTCAAACTTTCAGGCCATAGAGTTAAAAAATTAAATCAGAGCACCACCAGAAACCACAAGAAATCGGGTGATAAAAAAATTCAATTTTGCCAAAGCTCATATTAATTCTGAAACCAGCAAACACAGAATTAAATTGGGAGACAGTGTGGTGCACAAGACCAAGATGGCAATGAGGGATCCTATCCACAGTAGAAATCATATTCATAAACACTGAAACTGAACTCTTTGTGAACACACCCCTGTCACACATATGGTTGAAGCAGAGGTCATCTGAGCGCAAAACTCATGAAATCTCAAGACAAGATAAACACACAGGGACATGCAGGGTAACTGTATCTCACCCTCTCCTCCAGGCCGGTCTCTTCTGCAGCGGCATCCTTCCCGTCGGGTATGTCTCTGCAGACGGGCAGGGCTTTCTTCAGTGCCGGCTCGCGGTTCAGGGTGGTGTAGCCCACGTGCTCATAGATGGGGTTGATGGTCATCTTAGATATGTATTCTGCAGCTTTGGTCTCGATGTACAGGGTGATCAGGCCGTCCGTTACCAGGTCGTGGATGGACTCAAAGCGCTTCTCTCCCACAAAATGCTTCCCATCGTAAAACAGACGGAAGTTTCGGGTCTGATTCCCAAAGCTGAGAGAGAGAGAAAGAGAGTGTGTGTTGGACTCGAGTGCTGTAACACACAGATGTGAGACGATCCACAGAGAAATGAGACATGGACACACACACAGAACATCTCTGGATGTATCAAATTCCTGTACTTTGGTTTGTAGTAGTAATGAACCTGGAGAGTAACAAGCTCATATGTTGATCAATATGAAGACCTGATAGTCTTCCCCTTCCCTCTTCCCCTGTGTTGATTTAGACATGCACAGCTCATGATACAGTGTTTTACAGTATCTCAGAGCAGCTTTGAGTTTGCGCATCTACTGTCAACAGAGCTGCTCTGAGATACTGTAAAACACTGTGAAAGCTGCAGGCCTGTAAATAAACACAGTGCCACGCTTCACTGGAAAAAAAACAAATCTAGCTAGCAAACCACCAAATTAAATGCTTGAAATTTAGATGTGGCCTGTGGAAACTCAAGTGGAATTATTTTTTTTTTATAAACTTACTATTAATATACTTAAAGAAATTTGAGTTGGGTCTTGTAAGAAGTACAGTAAAAACATTAAAAAATAATTCTCAATTCACCTGTAAAAGGGTATTTGACAAAAAAAACGGAGTAAAAATTCAGCTTTGTAAATTGTTTTATTTTCTATGAAGATGCATTTCTCAACAAAATTCATAATCCAAATACAGCTATTCAAGTCATCTGCTGAAAATTCCTATTTTCAAAAACAAAATATTACAATTTTATTTCTTTTCCAATATTGCGCAGCCCAAGTAGTCGTGTAAACTGAATACATTTTCATATCAGGTTATTGATGAATTCAAACGGTTACTGAGATGAGAATGTTGATGTTGAAATCTATCTATCTACTAGAGACTTAATTGTGGAGGACTAAGTTGCTGAAAGCCGAATAGCTGTTGATGTGTAGATGTGGGCAGTCATATATTAATATTTGACATCGTGATCATGTTAATTTTTGAAAATATGTAGGCATTTATAAAGCAGTTTTAGCATACATAAAACAAAGAATGAATGTGCACATAGTAACAGTTTTATAAAATGAATTAGTTTTTTTTTCCGTTTTAGTTTGAATATTTGTATTGGTATTAGAAAACAGCGGTTTGATCCCTGCATCTCTAGGACAATCTATTATAACCTGATCAGAGATGGTAATGCTGTTATGAGCCACTGGAAATCATAGGACAGCTGAGGTTTTATAATGCATGTGCTTCCTGTTGGAGTTTGATTCCCACAGAGAAATCACACACACAAACCTAGACTTACACACCAGCACACCCAAAATCAGATACAGACGGATCTGCAAACACTTACAGATACACACAACAAGGAGTTCATATCAGAAGCAGCGTACACACACACACAGGTTTGTGTAACTTCAGAAAGATACATCACACACAGAAACAAACACATGCACAAAGGCTAATGTCATTAAAGCCTGACGGCAATAGAGCTCTTTGATGTTAAAGCTTTAGCGCACAGGACACAACAGATGCTTTTCTCTGAGGAATCACGTGCCTGAGGATGAGCACAAGAGCGGCTGAGAGAGAGACACACACACACACACACACAGACAGACAGACAGACAGAGAATTTGGACTAGAAAGTCAGCACGTGCAGTGTGTAGCCAACCGTCTGCTCAAGCGGGCAGATTAAAAGGGATTATGTCGAGACTTTTTGTTTCTCGGACACACACACACACACAAACCTCAACACTAGTCCTCTAACATAGCTTTGTCAGCATAATTTTTACATTAACATACATTTTTATTCATTGTTTTTGAAAGAAGTCTCTTATGCTCTTTAAGGTTGCATTTATATTTGTTTGAAAAAAACTAGTACTGTTAAATATTATTAAAATGTTCTATTTTAATATATTGTAAGATGTAATTTGATCCTGTGATCAAAGCTGGATTTTCAGCATCATTACTCAAGTCTTCAGTGTCACATCATTCTACAGAAATCATTCTAAAATACTAATTTGATGCTCAAGAAACATTTCTTATTATCAATGTCGAAACCAGTTGTGCTGCTAAATATTTTTTGTTTGAAATATAAATATTTTTTAATATTTTAAATGTCCTTATTGTCAATTTATTAAATGTTCTGTGTATAACCCACATTTACACATCAACACACTGACAGTTTTTAGCCTGCTAAAAGACACAGAGTCACAGTGTGCAGAGTTGAACCAATCATAACAAATTCTGTTTATACAGAGTATTCATGACACAAAAGTAAAATCAGCTTATTTAATTCTAGGGGTCAGTGAGAGGCTGAAACGTGACAGTCATAAACCTGAAAAAAGTAAACACTAAAAAGGAAAGTATGAAAGAATGAAAGTGTGACGGTTTCAGTGATTAACCCGTTATTTCGGAGTTGCAGGTGATTGGCTGAAGGAAGTGGTTGCACACCCGAATGTAATCATGACGCTCAATAAAAGACTGAGACAGAGATGGGAGCGTTGGCGGCGGGCTGAGCTTGTACAGAGATTGGGTTGTTTTCGTTTGCTCTGAACCTTGGTTCTCATGTCAAGAGGCTATCATAGAACTCATGAGATGTGAGGGATAGGGAAGATCATCGCCGCCTTTTGATCCATCTCCTTTGGGATGGTTGTTGTTTTGGTTCATGGACTGAGAATGGTCGCACTGTTGTCTTTCGTCAATGCTATACATTTGCACATATCTGCTGACACACCGATGACCATTTATACTGATCTTTAATGTTGTCCTGACTTATACCGATTCATAAATTAACTTATTAATTGGCTGTGGTGTGTGGCGACTCCCTTATTTTGTTGCGATTCAGAAGAGATCGTAACAAAGGAAAGTAAGAAACCTTGACCAATATTACACAAAACTGATGACTCTGAATAGCAAAAACCATTCAAAGTAAACACACATCATGCTAATCCGATTAGGAGACATTAGTCTCTTCAAGGACAGACTTCATTCCATACACAAAATAATGCTGGACGGATTTCTCAAACCCGTATGCCCTTCAGAAACATCCACTCACTGTGCTGCTCCACATCCAAACAAATCTCTGCTAATACACGTCAGAAGTGATCAAACATCACCCAAACACACAGGGGTCGAGACGAGGTCAAGATACGGCAGAGAGACTGGAGAAAAGGTGGAGATCTAGGTCACAGACGGATGGGATACTAACACAAGGTTTTGATCATGAGAGGTTACAGGGGCAAAGGTTACAGACACAAATGCTGAGGTAGAATAGAAGAGACCTGTGAGGTTAGTTTTGCACAGATGGTTTCTGGGTGTTCCTCTGAAATTAATCTGACAACATTAGCAACCAGTCAGCGAAACCCCTAATAATATAAATTGCTGCATAGTAAATCTTTATAGAGGTATTTACTTACACAATTTTGAAATAAAAAATGAACTAAAAGAGTAGTCTGAAAACCAATTTTGATGTTTTTTTTAAAGATGCTTTAACATTTTGGTGAATATATACAATTCATGTTATATATATATATATATATATATATATATGGGCTGTCAATCGATTAAAATATGTAATCGTGATTAATCGCATGATTGTCGTGAGTTAACTCACGATTAATCGCAATTAATTGCTCATTTTTATTTGTTCTAAATGTACCTTAAATTAATACTTTAAGTTTTTAATACTCTAATCAACATGGTCATGAACAAATATAGATGCTTTAAGCAAATGTATGTTTATTATTATTGAAACCATAGTAAACATGGAGCATGAAGACTAGACATTTTTCAAAAGTCATAGATGTTTTTCAAATAACTTGTTCATGTCTATTAGACATGAAGAAAGAAATTCTAGGTTCCCATTACTTCTCTTTCTTTGCACGGAGCTATTTACTTACACAAACCTGTTTACATTTCTGCACGACAGGGCAGCTCACTTCTTCTGAACATGCAAAATGTGCATAGCTTATATTGTTTATTATTACATTTGTTTGCTTCTCTGTGCCCATATACTGTATTTTGATGCAGCTAAATTCTCAATAAAACAGTTTTCATTGATATATTTTACTGTTTCTGTTGTCAGACAACGGAATTAATATGAAAAAGTGATTGAAACACGACCCATTAAGACTACATAACTAGCTCTCTTTTACAAGATGTTAATCTGCACAAAAATCCTTATAATGGAGCCGTTGTCTGATTAAATAAAATACCCATAAGATAATGACAATAGCCGGTAACTCTAGTGCAATTTGAACGGGAGCGGGCTGTCTAACAATATCCCGTTCCCGACATCCTTTCAGAACAGCATATCTGCGCTTTATTCTTATAAAGAGCACCGGTACAGCCTGCACTCAGACCGTTGTGCGCACGCTGCACGCATGAACCAGTGCTTTGTTTTATTTGAGGGGTCTGAGCACAGCATGTGCAACGATGCTCAGAGCAGGCTAGCAGATATAATATACGGCTCTCAGACAGAACAGGCAGGTTGCGATGAGTGACCGAGCAGAATAAGGATGGAGCAAAGTGTGGATGCGCTGTCCTTGAAGGACGTTCAACTCGTCTTTCCTTTTTTATTTTTATGTATTATGCTTAGCCTATCATTTTAAATGACAGTCTGTGTCGATTTTTTGTTAACAGCAATATGTTAAATTAATTTAGTATTTTGACAAAATTAATTAAGTAATTTGATAAAATAGCTATTAGGCTAAACCTACATTTTTTTCCTAAAAACAAAAAGAAACTCAAACGGGCGCCTTAACAATTCGCTTTGAAACTCTTCAGACATCGTCTTGTCTGTCTCACCTCACTCTTCTTGTCAGTCATTTCTCTTTACCTGATAAATGAAATCTGATCTGTGATATAGAGGTCTACGCGAGCGGGAACAGGGGCGAAATGTGCCTTAACCCTGTTCACACCGCCAGCGATTTTTTTCGCTGTATGTCGCTAGACTTTGTACTGTGAAGACGCTTGTGGGCGTTCCTACTGCTGTCACTCTAATGTTATTGTTAGACTGCGCGTCTGGACATATCTTTACAAAATGCAATCACAAACTATATATATATATATATTCGGTAAAACTAAGATATCATTCTAATCTGACTAGGAATTAGACTTAAAATAAATAAAAGTAGCATTCTGCTGTTGGAGTGTTGTTTAATAAACTACAGCAGTGCTAAGTGCATTAAGTCATTAACCGGTGCTTAATTTCTCACTGCATTTTATAATTAACAACACGAACCGTCAATGTATGACTCAAACTCAGTTTATTTTCCACGCATAATTTACATGTTGTTACAGTTAAATCATTTAAAATAGTGAGATCGCTCCGGATATCTGTCCTGTCTTGCGTGCACTCGAGATGGTGACGTTTGAGCGCCGCTGACAAATTCTTCAATCCTATTGGTTTGTCGCTCGCGAAATTTGCTGTTCATTTGCATAAAGTTGAGCAATTTTTAACTAAAGCTCACAGAGTCAGAACATCCTGAAGAAGAAGAGGAGTCTGGACAGGTCAGAGGTCAAAGGTGAAGGTGCATGTACCGTAGCGCTAACGTGTATGTGCCCGGCTGTCTCTGGCTCTCTCGGATCAGATAACTTCCCTCAGCCACACTGAGCAGTTGGTCGGCTTCCTCTCTGGAGATCATCCCATGATACCTTCACAGGAAACCAAATCAGAGAGAGAATATTAATAAGACCGCATTAGGTCTGAATCCTGAAACACTGGGGATTCATGTCAGTCCACAGCACACCCATAGAATCGGAACTGGGTCTGTAAAGAGTGTAATGAAACTCACTCTCGTCCATAGTACTTCGGCCGGTTCTCCACCTGCAAACACGAGAGAGAGAGTATTTATTGATTTTGTTTTGCTTTAATGTATGCTTTACATGCAAGTCTTTTGGTTAATTATTTGGTTTGCATTTAATTCGTTATTTTGCTTTAATTTATGTTTTGCATTGAAGTCTTATTTGCAGTGAACTTACTAGATGGTTTTATGCAAAACCATAAGAAAGTCTATCTTGCTCCACTACTGGGATGTGATGACCCCTTCCTGGGACAAAAGCCCTTGGGGGGTCAACTCATCCCAGTTGCTTTGGCAGAATATGTAAAATACATCTGATATTATTTTTAATAATTTATGTCTATGGAGAAGGTTCCATGAATGTAAAAGACTAATCCAATATTCTATGTAAAATTATGCATTTTGACAGTTTAATTGAATAATTGAATAAAGCACGGGCAAATCAAATAATGAAGCTCCAGTCAAAAATTCAACTTATTCTATGAATTATATATATATATCTTTATTTGCATTTAATGGGAAGTCATAATAGCAATAGACTATGAATTCTGCTCGAATGGCCCGAGGGTTAATAATGAAGATCTTCAAATTGTGTGAATAATTCATGAAATTATTTCTAAATCCTACGATAATTCTTATATTAAATAAACATGACCCCAACAACATGCTACTAGAGACCTTCTGATCCCGTTCTCAGGTGACAGAGTTGACCTGACAAATCTATATGAATTCTGCATCAACAAATCCCTCATTAAATAACATTTTATGCAGAAAAACAAAAATATGTTACAGAAAGGCACAACTGGCCAACCAATAACAAGTATTCTAGAGAGCTTTGCTGCTAATCTGGATTTTATTAAGATTAATATAGTATTAAAGAAATTAAAATATATAAGATTTATTTATATTTAATCAATGTGCATTATTTTAAATCACATACAGTATGCATTTTTTTATTACTGTGAAATCTATCAGGATGCTCTTAAAAACAACTGACATTCCCAGAATTCTTTATTGCATTATTTTAATGCTGTGTTACCATGATGGTGTTTACAAGTATTTGTGTGGATGACACTGTGTGCTGTTTATATATATTAGTATTTTCCACTTATTTTGTGAAGCTGCTTTTGATGAACTCGAACTCATCATGTGCCTTTCTCTTAAGCATCTCTGTTTATATGGTTATCAGTATGCTATAAAGGTAAAAACTAATTTTAGTAATGTGGTATATTAACATTACATCAGATAAGGATTTTTTTTCCACTGAAACATTATTGTGGCATTTTATTTTTCATTATACGCATTTCAATACATACCCATACAGCAAAAAAAAAAAAAAAATATAATATTCTCCACATAGACAAAATATTGACATTATAAAACAGTGTAAAGACAAAATGACAACAACACCACATGAATACATTTCCCATTATTGTTCGTTGGTGACATTTAACCCTTGATCCGACAATCAGCTGTGTAAAGCCAACACTCAAATAAATTACCATAACAAACCCCACAACACCCTTCTGAATGATTAACCTTGAGCTTACAGAGAATCCAGCAGCACTGAATTCACAAAGCATCCTCATCCTCCTCTCCCTTCCCCCATACACAGCCGCTGTTTCTCACACATTCATCTCTAACAGAAAATACAAACGCAGGGCAATGGAACAGCGGTGTGTGTTTGAGTTATGGGAGCAGGTTTACTATGGGGATTCTCACTAAAATATATTTGACAACTTATAACAATGACATGAGAAAAATCTAAAGTACTACACAATGGGAAATCCAGATGATAACGGCTACAAAAACAAGAAACATAAGACAGCTGAAATATATACATCCATGAGGAATAAACTGACCGATGAAGCTTTAAAACGTAATGAAACACAACACCAGACAATAAGAAGTGTCAGTCAGTGAATGAATGACTGTTTCTGGGTAAATGGGATGTGGGATGGAATAACATTGTTTCCTGATGAGAATAAAAGCAGAACGTGTTTTTGTAAAGCAAGGTTGTGTGTTAATGTGTGTGTGTGAAGCGCACATGTGTGCGGGTTGTAGGTGAAATGACCGACAGGGTAATAAAACCAGCTAATGATGGGAATCAGCAACACTATAGAGCTAATCAATCAACGAAAGCCAGAGTTTAACAGTCAAAGGGCCTGTGTGTGTGTGTGCTGCGTGCGCTATATTTGCTGTATGAAGAATGGGAGCGTCTGATTTCTGTCTGGGTTTCTCTATCAGCACACTTAAATGCTAATATCAGCAATGACCAGGTGACATTGGAAAAATGAGCCAATTGTTTCACACATTTTCACCCAATTTCTCACCTCATTTATAATATTAATTTAATTACATTTGTTCTCTCCTATTTAAAAATTGTCCCCATTTACTAGAAATAATGTTCCTGCTCTTAATGTGCACAATTCATCACTTCTTGTTATTCTAAATAGACTTGATTTTTCAAAAACTACATTTACATTTGCAGTTACAGTAAAGCTACGTCAGTTTTTAATATATATATATATATAATTCATATTCGGTGGAGGATTAAATAAACGTGTTGTCACATCACACACACCATTTACAAGTTTGAAGTCGGTAATATAGATTTTTTTGTTGTTGTTGTTGAAAAAAGCCTTCTCTGCTCACCAAGGTTGCATTTATTTGATTAGAATACAGTAAACAAATTAATATTGTAAATATTAAAACTATTTATTTCTATTTTAATATATTTTAAAATGTATCCTATTCCTCCAAAAATAAAAAATAAAACTTTAAATACAAACACAAACTAATCAGGCAGATTATTAAATGAGGTAAACACCAGTGATTGCACCTAGCCCTGCAGCTCCACTGAGTCTGGTAAGTTTTTTTGCATATCTATATAAAAAAAAAAATTATTAACTTGGCGTAAATCTGTACGGACAGTCTAGACCAGGGATCTCCATCCCTGCTCCTGGAGAGCTACCGTCCTGCAGACTTCAGCTCCAACACTGCTGCAACACACCTGTCTGTATAATTATCAAGTAGCCCTGAACACCTTAATTAGCTGGTTCGGGTGTGTTTGGAGCTGAAATCTTCAGGATGGTAGCTCTCCAGGAGCAGGGTTGGAGACCCCTGGTCTAGACCATATGTACAAACTCTTTTTCCTGGAGTGAGAAAAGAAGGCCTAATGAAGTAGACTAAACAACAATTATATATCAATTTCGATATACACATTTACAGTGAATAATCCACTCTCATTAATGGAGATAAGCACTGAAATTAATCATTTTAAAAACAACATTACAATTTTATTAACAAAAAAAATCCTGTGGCATACTGTGTCTTAACAGCGAGGTGTGCTATAGGTGCACAATAATTCATTTTTAAACTAAACTGCAGATCTCATGTTATGAGAAAATATTTTTTTGCGAGAACAATGCGCACTTCGATATTATGGAGGACACAGCTAGATTCGGTGGTCGGTCCATTGCCCGGTTTGAAGAGGACCAATGATAATAGCTTACTGTACAGCCGCAGCTACAAGGAGGTGTTGATGTCATGTGAAGGCATCTCCTCATTATGAAAAATACCACTGTATTTGAAGGATAAAACAAGAAGATAACAATAGGATTTGCGCATTTCCTTTTTTAAAACAGGCTACTTTGTCAATAATGCGCCGAGTCAGGCAATTGTATTTACACTGCAATATCTATTTCCACAAACAATAGATAAAAGATGTTCACCTTATTAGCAAAAGTGCATACATTTGATTTGAATTGTTTAAAACAACTGAAATACTATTTGGCCATTGGAAAGGAATGAGATCAACTCTATTCCTAAGTAGCCTATCCGAGAACCATTTTAATCAGTTTTGTTTTATGGATGTTTTTATATTCATTCTAAAACATAAGGATACTGCATGATTTTTAGCAATACAAATCAATGTGTATGTAGCAAATGGCATTTATAGTCCATATCTCTTTAATGTCTTGTACCTGGTGTCACGTGGGAATATGCATGGAAATAATATGCAGATGAGGTTATGCGCAGTAAAACTAGGCGTTGTAAGCTCCATATATGGTGATTTTTGAGAGGAGTCGGGGTGGAGATGCACGTACAAACAATCTTTCCCTGACTGAGATTATTAAAGAAGATGAACGAAGGTCTTACGGGTTTGGAACGACATGCGGGTGAGTAATTAATGACATCATTTTCAGTTCTGGGTGGATTAACCCTTTAAGACTATTGTTTTAATAATGGTTAATGTGCATTTCATACCCAAGAAAAAAATGGTCCAAAATCATATATATCTAGGTTTACACACATCGTGGTCCTCCTCTCACAGATATGTATCTCCTCGAAGAGAGAATTACATAAGACTCTCACACACAAGGAATGAAGGTTGGGTTTCCCTTCACACATGAATACACATTCTTGGAAAATCAGAAGAAAACCCCTCGTATCAAATCTAACTTCTATCATTTCAGGTGTGTGTGTGTGTGTGTGTGTGTGTGTGTGTGCAGCAGTGGTCCGTAAGACAGACTGGTCATGGCTTCAGTCATAATGAACAGAAATCTCTGCAGGATTGTACAGGAACACAGAAGCCAACCCAATTCCCCCCCCCCCCCCCCCCCCCACACACACACACACACACACACACACTGCACCTCTCTAAACCAGAGCTAAAGCACAGCTTAAGACACAACATGCCTTAAAGCATGGTGAGTGCACTGAGAGCACAAAAAAAACACTGACATTATGCAGCGACCTGACACTCTAGAGTGATTTAAGGTCACAAATTATTATTTTCAATATTGTCACTGGTAAATCATGCTAAATCTATGAAGCATTAATGAGGATTAAGTGGAAGCTCACCACAATATATACAGTTGCATTTCAATAAATTAGAATGTTGTGGAAAAGTTCATTTATTTCAGTAATTCAAATAAAATAGTGAAACTCGTGTATTAAATGAATTAAATGCACACGGACTGAAGTAGTTTAAGTCTTTGGCTCTTTTAATTGTGATGATTTTGGCTCACATTTAACAATTTGAGTTGAATTACTGAAATAAATGTACTTTTCCACGACATTCTAATTTATTGAGATGCACCTGTAATTAAATTACAACAAGAAAGGACAAACTCAATCTGCAGTAGAGGTCTGCATTCCCGCGGCTTTCTTTCTTACCCAATCAGATTTCTTGCGCCGCGGGATTAAATTCCTGTTCCTGTACTGCCAAGTTCACACTACACAATTTTTCACTCGCCGACAGGTTTTGATAAATCGCAGATGCCGACAAATGCCCGACATCAGAGGTAAATCGGTGCTTGTTCACACGAGAGACAATCGCGCAGTATGAATTATCAAAGACGCGATCTGAGTGTCTGTGTTCCTAAAAAAATTTTTTTTTTTAAAGTGTGTATATATATATATATATAAAATAAAAAATGCTATTTAAATAATAAAAAACTAAATGCTGCAGAAAAACACGGGAGAGATTAATTTATGGACTGGTCATTGTTTAGTGCTATAAACAAATGTAATGTGTTCATTCATACTGGAAGCCAGAGGGCGCCCTCATGCATAAAATCCACATAATATGATTCACAAGCAAAAGAACTCATTATGGACAAAAGCATCCAGCTATCGCTGTAACCTGAATAAGAGAAGATAGAATCGATTTGCCTTTGAATTATGAAATATTAAGCCAATAAACACTCTGTGACAATGTATAGTTTGTCTGTGTTCTTAAACCCACCTCGGGTTTTTCATAATAATACATAAAAATAAGTATAATTATAATCCATGGCTAATTGACATAACCTTTATTACAGTAGAGGATTTATATATTTCTGCAGTCTGTTATAAGAAGTCACAAATCACCCAAGTAAGTTATTTCTAACATTCGACTGATGCTGTTTAGTATGTTATAATGTTCTCTTTTGTTGGACAGCAGTTTTAGAAACGCTTCTCATTACAAGTCATTAGGGAAGATGTTTCACGTGTGTTGCTTTTTCAAATGCACGTTATAAGCGGGAAGAGCACGTAGACTCACGGACAAACAGCCAGTTTGGAGAGAAATAAAATGCATGGAAATTATTTAAATGCAAAACCGAGAAAAACACTCTGATTGGTCGAACCCTTCTTTTTCGGTTGCTTGATTTGAGTACTGCGTGTGGACAGAGGTGTAACCAGTGTTTTGCGTAGTTCAGATTGGCAAATCGTACCAGCGTACTTTGAGGTCAAAATGCATATCCGCTACGCAAAATGCATACAGGTTGGCAGGTCTTCTGTTATCTGGCTCCTAAAATCTGGGTCCTGAAGCAAAAGCACTATTTGTCATTCAGACACTTGATAAAAGTAAACCCAGATACTTGAGTGAGTTGTGAACTCTGCTGGACTCGGCTGCAGATTGTGTGTGTGTGTGTGTGTGTGTGTGTGTGTGTGTGTGTGTGTGTGTGTGTGTTTGAGGACTCCGGTCACTGATTTGCATGCTCTGAATGCTAAAAAAATTGCGGGGCCTTTTGTAGGGGATTAAACCGGGTTAAACCTCTTGCCACAATAACCCTCCACCCTGCAAAGGGGTGATGCGCTTTACAGGAGCAGATAAGTGGCCAGCAGCCCAGAGCAAGAAACGCACCAGAACGAATCCTTAAGAAGGCCTTGAGATAAACATGAAGAGCAGTGTGCATCTGTTTAATGTTAATCCACCGTTAATTAATACGCCGTCCAGTCGGCTGGGTCGGGGCGAAGGGGGATGGGGTCCATGTCTGGGTGTAAAATACCTGCTGAATTGTGCTAACAGCAGGAGACCCCATCCCATCGTCAGCAGATCAACATCTTATTAAAACTCCCTCCGCAGATGTCTGCATCTTTGAGAGTCATTCCAGCGTACGGCTTACTGGCAGGAACATGTTCTTTATCATCAACCAAAACATCAAAATATATGAAGCACAGTCACACTACTAGATTTATAGTGATACAGTATTCATAAAGAACAATTATAATGTAGTGCCTAACTGTTTCGATATACCGAAAGACGCGATTAACCGGTACAGATTTTAGACTATTGTCTCTGTTGCTGTACTACATGGTCACGAAAACTTATAATTTGCATGTGTTTTTAAGCATTGGAGTTTAAAAGAAAGTGATTTTAAGCCATTGAAATGCAATCAGCAGCCAAAGAGAACTCTTTTCGCTACATGGGAACGCTGTCTGAGTGTTTCTGAGCACCGTCAGCGAGGCGAAGACATAAAGCAAAGTTATTTTTGCCGCTTTATATGTCTTGAACAGATAATACACACACTTGTATGTGTCAAAATGCATGTCTTTGCAAGTACCCTCGTAAACAGTAATTTAGGTGTTAAGTGAAAGCAAACAGCAGAGAAAGAAAACAAGTGTAACAGTATTTTGCATCCAGGCAGCTCTTAAAGTGACAGCAGTCTAATATATTCCTATTTCTCATTCATGTTAATCAAACAACAAACGACAGGAAATCTCTCCTGACTAAATCACTTTTGCAACTTTAAGTAATATATATTTAATTTACACCATGTGCATTATAAATCGCTTTTATACATTTGATTTAAATTTATACAATGCGTGCAGCATTTCTTATTTATTCTACTGTAGTTTTTTTTGGTCCTATTGCTAGTAATTCGTTTCTTATTCTTATTTAATCACTGATTGTTTACTTGTCTTCAGTGAGCTTGAGATTTTTTTTTTTTTATTTAGGCTAGTATTAGTATTTTTTATGATACTGGCACTGGTGACAAGAATTAAATCAATTAAATAAAAAAAATGCGATATCATAAAGACATTATTTAAAGCAAAAATACCTATACTGTCATTTATTTCTTTATTGATACCATGAAGTAAAATAAGATAAGATGTTGGTCATATCGCCCACCCCAACACCAATCCACATTTTCAAGAAAAGAGACAATAGTAAAGTAGAAAATATAATGGTAAATCTCAAGAAAAGTGTCAAGAAATATTCAGGTCCTTATTTGATCAAAAACTGAACGGAAAAAAATCTACTGCATTTTTCTTCAAGAGAATTATGCTTTTTATTTTTTTTTCATGACAATTAAGCACATTTGTTGTGCTGCTTATAATTAATGCTGATTTAAATGAAAACAAAAGTAATACAATAATTTTTCGGGGGGATAAATGTGTTTTATTGTCAGAAAAATTATTTCACGAAAAGAGGTTTTAGTTTCGTTGGAAAATAAATAAATAAGCAAACCAGCAAAGTATTTGTTGTGCTGCCTATAATAAAAAAATGATAATAAAATAATGTCACAAAAATCATGAAAACTAATTTCACAATGCAAAATAAAGTAAAAGATAGGCATATTCTAGGTCCCTTTTATCAATTTTGGTAATGCTTTTGTGAGTTGCATTTAAAAGGAAAAAATTGATTGGATTATTCTCAGCTTCCAGTATAAACCTTACAGTAAAGAATAAATTTTTAACTGAAACCACAGTCCTTGGATTACAGGTAATAATGCTGTGAATAATGTTCCTTGCACAGAGCAATCGTTTTGCTTCATAAGACCTCAATAACATATCGTCAGGAACCACTGGTTTTCATTGTCACTTTTTTTTTTTTTTTATAAATGTGCTGTCGCTGACTTGCATTTGATGAATCACCAAGGACAATGGTTTCAGCTAAAATCTTCTTTACTATTCAACTAAAGATAAAAAGTCACCTACATCGTGGATGGACTGAGGGTGAGTAAATTAACAGCAAATGTCCATTTTTGGGTGAAGGATCCCTTTAATTCTGATTTAAAAAAATAATAGTAAAAAAAAAACATAATATTATCAAAACCGATATGATCCCCAATATATTACGAATCCCTGACATCATCGACAAATAATCTACCAAACAGCAGCTAACAGTCACCATCAGATTTCATAATAAATGTTTATCTGTTAGGAAGCTGTTGATAAACACCTGCAGACTGTGAGGGGGAGGGCACGAGTCTAAATGTTTGGCCTCATCTCTAAACGCAGCGCTGGACCGCGGGCATTTTCCTCCACAAACACAAGATTATCATGATACAGATGAATAATTCAAAAGCACCATCTCTCTCGCTCCTTAATTACTGCCACTAATATCAGCCTGACTAATGGAGCAGTGCTGGGTGCAGATATTCTTTATATTGCATCTAGCCTCTGGAGGTTACTGCAAGTCTAGACCATCATGCAATTAAGGGATGCATTTGTAATTCAATGAAGATGGGTGACCTAAATTATATCCTTGCTGAACTTAAAACATTTACTATGCATGAAAAAAAAAAATCAACAAACTATATGAACTAAGGGTTATTACTGAACAAAACAGCACAGGACATGGTCAACAGAAGCATTCTGATTAGAGGAGCCTATCCTTACATACTAAGCTAGCAGGTTACTGTTTCGTAGTCGTGCATTTGTTTTCCTACAGGGGGCGTGTAGAGGCTCAGAAAACAGAATTCAAACTAGTGACACAGATTTATTAATAGAGACATCTGTATGTCCAAAATTTTACATTTGTTTACAACAGTATATTTTCAAAGAGCCTATTTATGCAATTTTTTAGTTCTAACGGCATTATCATGGAAAAGGCTTTATCACTCACCTCAGATATGCAGGTGACTCTGCGTGGATGTGGCGCCTCTTGCTGGAGCTGGTACACTATTACAACAAAATACCACAAGCATTTCACCAGAGGAATATATTACATTTTATATACAGAAACATAAAAAATGAATTACGGAATGCAACTATTTTGAAAATTACATAAATTACATCAAAATCCATGTCTATTATACATGGCTTCTTTTTCTTGCAAGATGCAGTTAAGTGAAAAAAATTAATTTGTTGTACTCTCCAGAGTACAGTCCAGATTCAATCATTTACTTGTCTAGTAGAATGATGTTCACCTGTGAAATATTACATCAAACTAGTTTTTATAATAAATCGTTTCTATAAGACTTTGTATATGTAGCTGTAATAATAAATACACTTACAGTAGGATTTCCACACAGGTGGTCTGTACTCATCATTATCTGAGAGAAATAAGAGACAAAAATCAATTAATAAAAATTATTCAAATTCATGAAAATGACACGTTATGTATTTTGGGAAAAATACCCTGTTCCCTGACAATGCCTATACAATAACATTAACATTTCTGCAGCTTGACCTTAACTGAATTTATTCATTATTTTAATGTCCAGTGATCTGGCAGCCTGTAAGCCTGAGTAAACATCAGCAGTTCACATGAACCGCACATACTGTATCTGTGTGTTGGCTGTGTGAGACCGTCATCTGCTGGACAACAGTTGAATTTCAGGGGTTTCTTGTGTAGCTTTGTTTAAGTTTTTGTATTACTGTCATGTTATTCTATTCTATTCCTTTTGTTTTACAATGCAAGTCACAGATGAACTAAATATAAGATTAATCAGACACTGTTTTATTTCATTTAATTAGTAATATTGTGAAATATTATTACAATAAACAATTACGGTTTTCTATTTTTATATATTTTTAAATGTAATTTATTCCTGTGGTCAAAGCTGAATTATAAGCATCAAACCATCATATTAAAATGATTTATGAAGGATCGTGACACAATGATGACTGGAGTAATGATGCTGGAAATTCAGCTTTGCGTCACACGAATAAATTAAGCTGTAAAATATATTCAAACAGAAACAGTCATTTTAAATTGTATAATATTTCACACTTTTACTGTTTTGATTGTATTTTTGATCAAGCAAATGCAGCCTTTGTGAGCATGAGACTTCTTTGAAAAAAAGAAAACATATAAAGCACAACCTTTTGCCCGGTAACAGTGAACACACTGAAGAACCATCAACATCTTGCTGTCAGCTTAACATTTTCTTCCTGCAAATTCATTCAGAAACATGACTGAAGTTTGTATCCCATGTAAAAAATATTTTACATATTTTTTATTAATTTATAAAACAGCCCATATTCACATAAAATGAATAGGTTGCTCATTTAGAGAGTAATTCATTATATTATTATGTTATATTAAATTATTTTAATGTCATCATCTGACCATCAGCGATATTCATTTTTGTAATGCCAAATATGAATCACAGAAGCATCTTTCAAAAGTACCTAGATACTAAAAATGAAGGACTATATGAATATGCTATAAATTAATACGATATTCTATATTATTTTGCACGACACATTTTCAATGGTGATTCTGAATGAATTTGCAGGAAGAAAATTGTTAAACTGACAGCAAGATGTTGCTGGTTCTTCAGAGTGTTCACTATAAGATTAATGAATACTAGCAGGAAACACTGCTGTAAGCGCTTCATGAACAATAGAGCACAGGAGAGGGAGAGGCCCTTCAGAAAAACCTGGCCCCGCTCCATACTGCGGTCCTGCTCATTACACCAACTCACTCTCACTTTCTCAGAGGAAAGACCCTCTCACAACTTCCTCTTCCTTTCACGGAAACATCCAAAATAGAAGAAAAAAGCTCTATTATGTGCATCACAAGAGGTACATCCATGTGTAAAGCATTTGAATATATTCAAGGCATCTGAAAAGAGCCGCATGAGTGATGGATAATAATAGTTTAACACCATAAATTCACATCTATCTTCTTCTAACTGTCACACACTTACTACAGATAATCTGCGTATGATTCAGCACTACATATTAATAGAAAATGTCTGCTTCCTTATCCAGAGATAAGAGCAAACATAGGCTATTACTTCTCCATGACTTCAACAAGTGTTTGAGGCATATGCTATTGAGCTCAGGCAGTCATATGCTCATATCTGACCCTGGAGCACAAAACCACTCATAAGTAGCAGGGGTGTGTTTGTAGCAATAGCAATAGTACATTGTAATTTTTCTTTTATGCCAACAACCATTAGGATATTAGGTAGGTTAAAGATCATGTTCCATGAAGATATTTAATAAAGTTCCTACCGTAAATACATCAAAACTTAATTTTTGATTAGTAACATGCATTGCTAAGGACTTCATTTGGACAACTTTAAAGGAGCTTTCTCAAATTTAGATAAGTTTAATCAGTTTTCATTATTTTTTAATTAACTTCGCGAGTTTATCAGAAACGTTCTTGCAGTGACACATTATTTGTAATGACATGTAGGCTATATACATATTCGCCCATAATTAATATGAGCTCATAAACAACATAAATATTAATCGAGTCATCAAAATGAAGAATTTTAGACGAAAATGTCGATTAAATATTTTAGATGACGCCACAGCATACATTATAATGTTCATTTACGTCACCGTCCTGGTTTAATAATAATTTACCTGTTGCCATGAAGGACAATTTGTACTGCATTATCATAGTGTGACCACTTTAACAAAGCAAACACTGAAGAGGAGGACAAACAAAGAGAAGAATAACCTGTTTGCCTGTTATAACGTCAGAATATAAACACACCGCAGGACGAAGTTATTTTGACCACATGACCTCATTGTAAAGCCGCACTATAAATGTGTGTTGTGTACACGCAATAAAATAAAAACACTGTTCATTTAGACTGAACATGATGCATGTTATCAGCCGCAGGGTTAGAGAATATCATTGCATCTCTCTATGAAATCTATCTGTGTGTGTTTTGCCTCCACACTCAAACACACACAGCGATCTATTGTCATCCAAACTCCTAATGAAAGCGATCAATTGAGATGACTCACCGAACACATGGATGGCCATTGCAGTCAGTGATCCAGACGCACACAGCTTTGAACTACACACACCGTATATCCTAACATCCACGGCTATTCCATAAGGAAAGAGCCCGATTCGATGACAAACAACTTTATATTCTGGAGGAAAAGGTTTGATTAATTGCTCAATGTTAAAAGCTGTTGCCGAGCTAAACTTTCATTCCCACCGACTCCGACGCCGCGGGAGACGCACGTGCGCTGGGATGAGAGGTGATCCGGTACCGGTGGCTGTCTTGAGCGCTTCTCTGGAGCTCTGATTCACTCCTTACATCCCAGCACTGAAGTCGCCATCTTGTGAGACCACGTGATCTGATCCACCACACACACATACAAACACGCGCTCGCGCGCTCTTCCTCAGGGTCTGCAACCTCCTTCATGGCGTTACCATGGAGACCCCCCTCTATGTACGTCATAATGTGAGACACTTCTAAAACTGTAGGTGTGCTTGTATAAATGTAAAGACAGAGTAACAACAGCGTTATTATAAATATATTAAAAACGAAATGCAGTTTTAAGAAGTTTTTCATCATTGTTGTATATAGAGAGAATACACAATATACAGTCACAAATAGCTTTAACTAGTGGCTTTTCAAGAGGTGAACTTGCTGGTATGTTTCGGATCATTGTCCTGCTGCATAACCCAAGTGCGCTTGAGCTTGAGGTCAAACTTGCCATAATTGATGGAACCATGAATTCTGCACTCTATCAGAAAATCCCGAAGAAGAATGTCCAGCCGTCAGTTTGTGACCTCAAGCTCAAGCGATCTTGGGTTATGCAGCAGGAAAATGTTCCCAAACACATCAGCAAGTCCACCTCTGAATGGCTCAAGAAAAACAAAATTAAGGTTTAGGAGTGGCCAAGTCAAAGTCTGGACTTAAATCTGACTGAGATGCTGTGGCATGACCTTAAACAGTCCATTCATGCTCGAAATCCCTCCAATGTGACTGAATTAAAACAATTCTGTAAAGAAGAGTGGGCCAAAATTCCTCCACGGCGATGGGAAAGACTCATTGCCAGTTATCGCAAACGCTTGATTGCAGTTGATGCTGCAAAGTGTGACACAACCAGTTATTATATTTAGGGGCAATTACTTTTTCACGTAGTGCCAGGCAGGTTTGGACAGCTTTATCCCTTAATAAATGAAATCATTATTTCAAAACTGCATTTGTATTTACTCAGGTTATCTTTGAGTAATATTACAATTAGTTTGATGATCTGAATCTTTTAAGTGTGACAAAAAAATAGCTTGAAGGGTGCAAAAAATATTTTTATGGCACTGCACATATATATATATATATATATATATATATATATATATATATATATCCTATGCACGCACGAACACACACACACACACACACAGCTAGGTAATTACAAATTGTAATTCATTACTGATTCCAAATTAGCCTGCATGACATAAATTGTAGTTAGTAACATAATCCATTTCATAACACATTTCAATAGCCTATAATCAGGCTACTTTTTGATTACTTTTATCCTAACTCGTTTATCACATTGATTTAAGTAGGATAATATTGTACCATATTGATATTAAAATGGAAATAATATATATTTAATTTGTTGTCATTAACAACATAAAGTGAATTAAGCATTAGATTTCAGGGTTTCCCAAACTGCAGGGGTTTGGTGAATGAAAAGCTAATAATTAGGTCTAATGAAGCCATAAAAATGTCAAATCAAAAATCTTACTAAAAATATGAAATGTTTTGTTTACCTGCCTGTCATATAGGCATTTTAGAAAGAAAAATGTAAAAGGTGAAAAAGAATTAGGGAGAATCGATAAATTAATAATTTCTTGCAATTTTGTGAATATTGTTGTAGCAAAAAGAGCAAGGGATGGATTTCTTCAATGTAGTCAATGAGGCTCAAGAAGCAGAGTTCCAGAGGTCAAAATAAGACTTTATTATGCTCAGTAACAAAGCCGAGATGTCAGGCACTGCATCTGAATCTCTGTCTGTCCGCTCACCCATTTTATACCTGTTGCACTGCCCAAACTTGGGAGTTCCGGGTTTTTTAATTGGCTATGCTTATCTGGTTTGCCACAATTAATTTATTACTTGCACCTGAGTATTTTTTAATGGTGACTTTTGGTTTTATCAGTCCTTTTTTTAAAACAATCAGCCCTTTTCCAAAAAAGACAGTCAGTCCCTTTCTTAAAAAGACAGCCAGTCCTCTTTTTTCAAACAAGGACTTTGGCAGTGATCCCAGGAGACATACATCAAAACTGTTTACATGTTTTTGTCATATTCTGGGACGTCACCCAAAGTTCATATGGTTATTCAAGTTCACTAATTCCTTTTTTAGTATTTCCAATATATTGATCAGTTTATGGATTGCATTCTTGAACATACATCATATTTTGAGTAAAATAATAACGTATTGAGTGAATAACATACTATAAAGTAAAATAACACAATAATATATGTAATCAAGTAATCAATAAAAATTTCACCGTAGTCTGATTACAAGTATTTAAAAATCGATTTTAATCTAAAAGTACTTAATTTTTGGAATCTGATTACCCAATCCAGATTACGTGTAACCAGTTACCCATCTCTCTCTCTCTTAATTACTCCTAAACCCTTCCTCAGAAGGAACTCAGATTTCAAATTGATTGTAGCCTACACATTTTTGCATTCACAACCAGTTTTCAGAAACATAAAATAGATAGGGCTACAAATGACCATGAGAGTATTTTGGATTTAAACAACAGTATGAAGAATTACAAATACACTCTCAGAATAAAAAGGTATTACTTTTTCAAAAGGTACACTTTTTTTTACCCTTTTAACCCTAAAGGCGAATAGTACCTAAAATGCACCTAAATAGTAGGTGCTTATCTTTTGAAATATATTTTAATATTAGTACCTAAGTAAGTAAGTACATTTTATTTATAGAGCACATTTAAATTCAGTGTACACTGACCAAAGTGCTGTACAAAACAATCATAAAATACAGTAAAGTATAAAATAAAATACAAGTAAAAATCCAAGATAACAATGCTAATCCACAAATGAAAAATTCAGGAAAGGCCATAGAATAAAGATGCGTTTTAAGTCTAGACTTAAAAACAGAAATAGACGGAGCACTCGTAATGCCAGGTGGCAACTGATTCTATAGCCGTGGAGCAGCTACTGCAAAGGCTCTGTCACCTTTAAACTTAAGTCGTGACCGTGGGACATATAAAAGGGGTTTATTAGCAGATCTGAGGGGCTTAGAAGTAGATTTAAACGAGATAAGATCCGAAATGTAAGATGGGGCTTGTCCATTAAGTGCCTTAAAAACAATCGACAAAATTTTGAATTGAATTCTAAAGGAGACAGGAAGCTAGTGGAGCGACGCTAAAATTGGAGTGGAGTGATGTAAGTGCATATCTTTCCCCCCTAAGAATGTACTTAAAAACATACACAGATATATATGTGAATTTTAAGGTAGGATATATGTTACAGTGCTGCAAAAATGGATAAAACATTGCAAAGCAGCATGCAAAGATTTATCCCGTGCATTCATATTTTGCACTTATGTACAAATGTGTAAGAGTAAGAGCAGCCTTACAAAATACATGTCTCAGTATGCCTTCCCCAAACAATATCATTATATAATTGCAAAGCCTTGTCTGCTAAGCTGGCCATGGGATCCCGAAGCACCCTTTAAAGCCCTGCGAATGCTTGTACCTTGCACTGGTTTAAAGTAAAACAAACTCTCCAATATGTTCCTCACATGGTGATGTCGCCCTAAACTGACAGAAGTTTAAGTGAGTGCACGCTAACAGGAAGCGCACACAATAGCCACCCAGCGGTTCTGTTCAGAGGACACGAGCCCCTGACACTCATTTCCTGTCGTTGAATAAAAGTAAATATACTTTTGTTTTGAATATGACAAGACTAAAAAGACGTGCAAGGCGTATCGTGCGAAGGATGAAGTAATGCTTATTTTTGACTGAAGACATGGTTCTTCTTCTGTAAATTGCTCATTCATAAAGTATGTTAAGGACCTTGTGAATATGCTATATTTAATTTGTTTGTCCTTAAATCATAATGTAATTACCAAGATAAATGAATAATTAGAAATCACAACTATAGGTTGAGAATATATAGGTCTTATAACCGCTTTCACAATACACAATTCAATTTTAACTAGGCTATTACTAGTTGATTCCCTTAAATTATGAAATTTAAAATGAGTCTAAAAGCACTAATGTGCTAAATATAAAGGTAATTGTGACTCAGCTAAAACCATGGGTTTGACATGAATAACCATGACTGGAAAGCGGAGTCTCATCAGACTGAAGATGCTCTCAACCAGAAACACTGAAAGGTCAGAACATTCACACTCGGTTTAGTCCATCTCAGTCTGGTCAGGCTAAAGTTCACGGTTGAAGAAACAGGATGATGAGTGAGCAATAAGTTGCTCACTCATCGCACGCACGCACACAACACGCAAGACACAGTCACAGACACACAGGCAGACACACACACACACGCACACACACACACACACAATCTGTGAATCTGTTCATTTACTAGAGTGATCAAACAGCACGGAGAGCTGGCCACAAGAATGTCCGACTAGAAGAATTGTTCTTCTGACTCGATTTCTTTAAACCATTTAGTTCAAAACTCAGCTTGATGCTTAACCATGTTACATAAACCGCACCGATTCTGTATTACCTAATCTTGTAACACTAATCAACCTTCTACAGTTTTGTTTTTTTATTTTGGGAACATATGCAAATATTACTCTATTTAAAACGAATAAATTATTAGCCAATTGCACTGCCAAATAAGTTAACCAAAGTTTAAAAATGCTCAATATGTTAGTCTGTTAAATGCCTGTTAGTTGGTTGCTAACTTGCTAGTAAAGTCAGGTAACATGGCAATATCTCAAGCCAATTTCAGCATGTTGAACTAATTGCTGACAAAATAGCTAACCATGCGAAGTAATTTTTTTATCTTATCTTGCCAGCATTACTGTTAATGCATATTTGATTGATTAGTATTAAATCGGGCAACATTCGGTTTCTACACCCACTGTTGTGCATTTCATATTTTTTCTTTCTTTCTTCATTGTATTTTGAAGAATGAGAAGATCAAGCGGTCATACGGTTTAGACATGTATCCAAAAATGAACACAAGCAGACTGCCCACAAACAGTGTTGCCAGATATAGGATGGATGATTTCCAGCCCAAAAACTCGCCCAAAATTTTAACTGTCAAAATAATGTGATAGAATGTAAATCAAGGTTGATAAGAGCCATTTTTATACTTATTAAAACAAAATAAAGACGACAATATAAATGTAATTCTAGATAAATTTCCCATGGATCAAATCGGGGGAAATACACTAAAGATGCTACCAAATATGATTAAAATATGCAAGCAAACACTGTCAAAACGGTAATCAAGAAATTAACCTACCATCGAAAAAACACATGCATCACATAGACTGTAAAAAACAGATGCATCATCAAGAGGAAGTCTTTTGTTAAATTCACATTGAACATAATACAGAACTCTGCACAGTCAAAACTAACAAGTCCAGCAGCTTTCAAGGATCTGGACCATTTAAAAGACAAAAGACAGGATCGTACATAAATTGATTTTGATTAAATAAAACTGAGTTGCAGTGATAGATAGAGCCTTCCTGCCATCTATCCCTCAACAGCTGTAATTCATGTTTTGAGAGTTAAAACACTCTCCACTCTTTACCATCAAACTTATATATATAGTCATTATGATCATCACTTATACAGTTAAACATTCAAAATCAGTCACACCCATCACTCATGAATCATCACATCTGTCTGCTGATCGTGATTGGCTAAAAGAGCGGCCGCGACGTCAACATCGGCACCAGTCATCTTTGCAGTGTGCGTGTGTTTAGTAACGTCGTGATGACTGATTGGATGCAGTATATGCACACTTGGGCTTGTATGTTAACCAATTAGCCTATAAAATGTATATGTTTGAAAACCACAAAACTTACCCCAAACCAGCCCAAATTTTGTCCACCCGTCCAAGTCAATATTTACCCGCACAATCCAATTCAAAACCGCCCAATCTGGCAACACTGCCCACAAAAACTTCCCAGCAAATCACCAGCTACAACAGTTCATCCAAATGTTTTGGCAAAGCGGTGACAAAACATAGAGTTGAATTTTCCAGGAGTCTCCACTAGATGGCAGAATTTACAAAGCAAAATAAAAGAGATACAAGACAATAGAAAAACAATCATTTCATCCAATGACAAAATTAACAGAATGACTGATGCTTTAAATAGCTATTAAAAGATTTATTACAACATTTTATTCATTTATTATAATTTATACATAACTTTCACAAGTTACAAGTTGACCGCCAACACAATAATTATCACATCCTTTTTCCAAAGTGGACCTATTAAATAAGAACAAAACCTCATTGTAAAGCTGCCATTGGCTGGAAATCTAAGAGTAACAAGATGTTCAACTGCAACAGAGACACGGTTGAAACACTGGTCTAATTCTCTTAGAGAATTCAGTCATGCAGGTAAAGCACAGAACTGTCATACAAATTTACCTTTGAAACCAAAATCAAGTACTTAAAAGCAGAACGAAATACAGCAAAGTCTTGTAGAACTACACAGTAGTAAGCCAATAGATTTTAAAGAGAGAAGAGTATGATAATGAAAGACTTCATCTATTTTCTTACTTAGTAACTGTCACTAAGTGTAACTTAATAGTAGAACTTAAAAAGATAGTAGTTTTATATCCGTCATTGTTTGCTTTGAAGAGCAGCTCCAGTTCCTGTTCAGTTTTGTTGAGTTTAATGCTAAAGACAGAATTGCTGAAAACAGTTCCACAGGTTGGCCAGAAAAATCCTTATTTAAAAGTTTGTTCAGGTGATTTTTTTGTGATCAATGATTCTAAGTCAAACATAGTACCAGTACAGATCACATACAATGATTTCATCATAATGGCATATACAATGCTTCCTTAATTACACTGTAATCAGAAAGACAACCAAAGTGAATTAACTAATTAACTTATCTCAATGTTTCTAATAGTCAGACACCACAAATAAAAAGTCAGCCACTTTTTAAGTTAAGCAGAAAAGGTTCTTATCAAAATAAGTCCATGAAAAGCTCTCAGCCAAGTCTATTTCACCAATTCACCTAAAACTTAATTGTAATTAAACTGTAAAAGAAACGTGTTACTGTAATTTCAACAACCTGCAACCACATAAATGGCACATATCGAAGTAAGCATTTGAAAAGTTAGCATGGTGAATAACGCTCTCCTACAATCACTGCCTAATGAACAATCATTCATGTCAGAAAATCTTACTTTACCATGCCAGGATCCATATGAAACATTCACACAACAACACCTCACTATCTCTAGAAGACTGACGATCAGATTTGTTTTAAAGCTACTCCTAAAAAATCGTCTGGAACAGCTTGTGTCAAGCACTTAAAACAACGATCGCTTAAAAAAAACATTTCACTCCATTCATGTGCATAATATAAAAGGCAAATAAATTATAAAGTGACCAATCCTTCCATCTCTTTAAGCCTCTGATAGTGCTCCGGTACGTCTGTTTCCTCTCGCTATGAATCCGGACACATTTGGACTGTCGTGAACCGTTCCTTCTCGATCCTCAATAAATACATCACCACAAATGGAAAAACCATAAGACAATCAGTACAATGTCTGCATAACCTTTCAAGTGCCCTCCCCGACTACTGTACTCACAACTCTTTGTAAAAATGTGCTGGATTGAAAAGAGCTCAAATGAAAACAGAGGGGAGACGAGACCAGAGTGCTCCAGGAATCTCTCGTCCCCCTCATTTCAACATGGCTGCCAGGAATAAAAGCGACCAATCAGAGGCCTGATCAGCTTCCTGAAGACTGGGCGTGAGAGGAAGAGGCATCTTCCTCCTCTGTGCTGTGGTCTGCGGCGGGCCCAAGAGCGGGGCCGGATGCGAGGGCCGCTGTGGATGAGCTGACGCCGTTGGATGTGCTGATGGAGCTGTGCTGGATGGCCTCGTTCTGTGGGCTGCTGGGAACAGACATCTCTCCGCAGCTGTCCTCCTTATCCAGCTCTGAAACACACAGCCACCGAGACGACAGACATTAGCAGCTCTCAAACGCATTCACACTCCATGCAGTTATTGTCTAAAGTAGTTTTGGGGTAAACGTGTGAACAAAAATCAAATGACAATGGAAATGTTTAAAATATTACACTAATATTTGTATACTGTCAAAATGTGCAGTACACAACCAGATCTCACCTTTTCAAGTGCTTAACTTGACCTTACAGTATAATGAATGATCCAGAATTGTATTATTACAAATAAAATTATACATAAAAATACAATACAAATTATTGTGACACTACCGGTCAAAAGTCTGGAATAATTACCAGTCAAATTGTTTTTTGTAACATTTTTCAAAGAAGTCTCATATGCTTGCTAAGGCTTCATTTATTTGATCAAAAATACAATAAAATGAATAATAATGGGAAATATTATTAAAATTTTATTTATTGCTGTGATTTTCAGCATCATTACCCCAGTCTTCAGTGTCACATGATCCTTCAGAAATCATTCTAATATGCTGATTTGCTGCTCAAGGATCATATCTTATTTTGACTGATATTCAAAATTATTTAAACTAATAATTTTGGGGGGGAAATTCACATTTTTTTCAGGATTCTTTGATGAATAGAACAGAAAATTCAAAATGACTGTAATAATATACAATCTTTTGGAAGATTATAAATGTATTTACAGCCACTTTTGATTAAATTAATACATCCCTAACATGGATCGTCCTGCAAATTTTTGTGCCACTAGTGATGTACCGAGATATCCACAGGATAGAACTTGCTACAAGTATTTTGGGATTTTCACACCACTACCACCCATATAAAGATACATCATGTGAACTGTCTGTAATCACTGGGCTGTGCTACAAAATGTCATGGGCCTGTACCATGATGGTGGCTGAACAAACTCACGGTTACAGGATTAGATTTGATCTGACAAATCCAAACCAGTCCAATCCGGATTTATTGGTATCATGAAGCTGATCGTCAACTTTCTCAGTCAACTCAGGCTTGATCCTGAGTTAATGGAGCGCGTGCATGTGAAAGTGTGACATCAATAATGAGCAGCCAATCACATGCCTTGAAAAAAACCCATACCAATAACACCATACCAAAATATAATCTTCGGGAAATCGTGGCCTAATGTTAGAGAGTCGAACTCGTAATCGAAAGGTTGCGAGTTCGAATCTCGGTCCGGCAGGAGTTGTAGGTGGGGGGAGTGAATGTACAGTGAATCTACACCCTCAATGTCACAAAGAGGTGCCCTTGAGCAAGGCACCGAACCCCCAACTGCTCCCCGGGCGCCGCAGCATAAATGGCTGCCCACTGCCCCGGGTGTGTGTTCACGGTGTGTGTGTGTTCACTACTGTGTGTGTGTGTTCACTGCTGTGTGTGTGTGTGTGCACTTGGATGGGTAAAATGCAGAGCACGAATTCCGAGTATGGGTCACCATACTTGGCTGTTTGTCACGTCACTTTCACTATGTCAGGTCACTACTTTACTTCACTACTTTAATGAATTTAATAAAAATAAGAATTATTGAAAAAGCAATTTACATAAAGTGCAATAATTTGAGGTATTCGTTCCTTTGTTTTGATATATTTAAACTGTGTAACATTGATAATAACCCTAATTACAGCGGTAAGCCTATGGTGAATTATTTTGGCCATGGAAATCATGTAGTAAAAACTGATATTATAACAACAACCCTAGTTAGCAACAAAGGGGTTCAAAGTTGAAATTGTTAGGACTAGTGATCGACCGATATTGATATTTTATAACCGATACCGATACTTTGTACATTTGTGTACCCGATAACCGATATGCAGAACCGATATTTATTTACTGTTATAAAGTAAATAAATAATAGCGTGAAGTAAGTCCATTCTTCGCTTTTGTTTTTCCTCCTTTCAGTCATCTTAAAAACAACAAAAAACTGTTGAAAATTAACATTTTCATGTAAAATGTTATCTTCAAATTACAACAATAAAAACATGTTATTAATAAAAAGCACCATCAGCAAGCAACACTGATATTAACAATAAGCAAAAGAATGTCTAATATTTTCAAATGGAGAAAATAAAGGACAGAATTCATATCAACTTCATTTTAAACTAAAGGTTTAGGTTTATAAGCTGTTTAATAGACTAAAGAGTTAATAATAATTCACTGGATAATGTTAATTCAATTAATAACATTCTCTGGAATATTGAAATAAGCTATAACATACAAAACATCGTATTTTATTTTATTTATTTATTTATATCGGTCGATCTCTAGTTAGGACTAAAGTTATCTGTTAATATTCTATATATGTCAATAACAGTTGCTCAGCTGGCACATACCCCCTGAAAATGCGACGCCATCTTTGCTTAAGCGTCACCTGACCTGTAATCACCATGTGAATGATGACTTTTGAGCTGTAGTGCTGACATCTACCGTCAGGCACTAACTGTCTATGCTAAACAGCCAAATCTGACCCCCCTGAGCGATGTTGTGAATGAGAAAGCTCGATTCTGACCCCGTGAACATCTGAAGTTCTTTCGCACCAGATGAGTTGCTGGCATGATTGCGATTAAAGACTTTGCCAGTCCAGTGTTTTGTCTTTATTAATCCCCGTGCTTGCTTTGTAACCTTTAATTAAAGTTACAATGTCATTTTAAACCAACATCATCAGGGTATATTAGAGGCTGTAGCGTGCAGCCAGACTCGCGCACCCCTCCCTCCAATCCCCTCTCTTTCCTGCCAACTACTGCAGCGACAGATAATTACTGCACCTGATTTTAATGATACACACACAGGAGAGCGGCAGAGATGCGTGGTCCAAATGCCACCAGCTGTTCTGCAGTTGCATTGAATTAATTGGCTCCTGATGAGGAAGCGAATGAAAAAAGGCTTGCTCTCGCTCTTACTCGCACAGAAATGCAGACTACCATGATAATTAATATAGCTAATGAAGCAAGCACGGCTGAAATGGCACTTGGTAATTAATGTGGGGGTATTTAATTATGTGCGCGCTTCTGAATTGACCAGGCTCCGATCTGGTGACTTGCAAACCTCGCCTGCTCCATGCATGTAAGGTCGAGCTTAGAAATCAGAACTGGGTTTTCTCTTCTCTTCATTTCCATGTTCAGGCATCTTTAATTACTCCTAATGGTATTAAGCAGAAAAGGGAGTGATCTATTATCATACACAGCATTGCATACTCTGGAGACTGCTCTCGGATCATCTACACTGTGAGCAGATGGGGCTTGTGCAATGCCAAACGGAGGCATGGCCTGCCCTGTTTGCAGGGCAGCCTGGGTAATTTTCCCCCACCTGCTACCAGGGCAAAGAGATTAAGGCCAGAAACATACTTTACTTGAGTACGCAATCACAAACGAAAACGCTTTGCCAAGCAGGCTCACATCAGCCATATTTTACACCTGTCCCAACCAGGTACAATGCGATTTTCATATATTTCAGGCCTAACAGACTGTAATGAAGCAAAGAAGACGGGAGCGCTCAGGTGACCGAATAAAACCTGCACTGACGTCTGCACTTTTTCACCGCATTAAGACCGTTCTTTGACAGGTGATGACCATCTGCAGCTTCTCCGTCCTGCGATGAATGGGGCACAAACTGGCGTTGTTTACAAATCCAGCAAAGACAGAACGGCGCACTTCTGCGAGTCTCATTTGCACAGGTGACTAATATATGACCCCTCACGGTGTTGGGTGACATTGGCAGCATAAACAGGATTGAGGAATGCTTTCGATCATCTCCGTACCCTCCTCTACCTCGCCAAGACCGACCAAATGAACCACTCCCTGACAACCCAATCTCACCCCGAACAACCATCCCGCTCAATAATATGCATGAGACCTGTCAGTCAAGCTGCTTAACAATGCCGGCGCATAATGAACTGCACGGCTGCAGCGGCGCATGCCAGTCACGAAACGGCACTTCTGTCAGGCTCTCCGCTATAATACACTCATTTTGGAAGCAATCATTGTCAATACAAGTCAGCCTCGGGTAAGAAAATGAGCCAGACACATGCACACACAAGCCAGCAAGGTATCAGACATGGTGTGATAAAGTTATGTACAAAAGTGCTTACGCACCAGCAGAGCGGCGTGGGCGGCTGTTAAGTTTTAGTGTCACAGAAGTGCTGCTGGAACATGCAGCCTCTCCCACAAACCGCTTCTCCATCCTTGTGACAACAGCTAATTGATATGGAGTGGCTGCATATGCAGACGAGCCGCAGATCTGCACATTTCACAAGGTGTCATTAAAGCATAACGGCCGAAGACTCGCGCGATTCTGAATGCCTCTTTATCACTCATTTTAAAGTGGACAGCGCACATCATTTTGTTAGCGAACATCGCTGTTGTGCAAATATATGAATCCTCGGTGTTATGCAGTAATAATGAGACGAGATGAATCTGTTATTTCACACTCAGGGCTAGTTCATATTCCACTTCACATTTCATCAAAAACCCAACTGAACACTCATTAGGAATAACACTCATCTGTTCTCATCAAAACAAACAAAACAAATTTGGAACAATAGAAACCATTAACTTTTACAACCCATTAAGCCAGAGCTGTCAGTCCAGAGATGTGTGTTCATTTCAAAGAAAGAGAAGAGACGCATTCAGGGAGATTAGATCTGGTTTTGAACCCTGAGAAAAAATTAGAAAGTCATTGCCAACTGAGAATAAGGCATTGTGAATGAAATATCAGGATATTTTTACTTATGCCACCACCTAGGACAGTCTTTCTTATCCCTGTTTTTGGAGATTATAGTTCACATATTGTATTTCAGCCTTACCCTAGCCATCTATGTCCGGTCTTGGTGAGTTGAATCAGGTTTGTCTGGGAATAGGGTTGGGAAACACTGCCCCAGTACCCTAGTAGTGGTCCATTTACACATTTCATTAGTAATATGCTGATTCAGTAACAGCTTTGATCAATTTATTGAGTCGGTTCATTAAAACCAGTAACACAAACCAGTAACTACAATTCATGAATCTTTCTGAAGGAATGATTTATTAGAAGTCATGTACTTATGATTATAGCCAACAATAACAACAAATCCCAACTCGTGGTCCTTTCTGGCCCCGTTCCAATATCAGTTTCACTTGGCAAGATTGATCTTTGGGAGAAGCTATGGCAGGTGTGCCAATTTTGTTTCCTTATTGTGAAACACTTGGTAAAAAATAGCCAAAAATGTGATTTGTGAATTTAGACTGCAATCATTTGCTGAAAAACCTGTTGTATCTTCTACATGTCTTCAGTTGTCTGATTGATAGTTTATACTACAATACTAAAGGCCTTACCGTATAATTGTAAAAATATCCCCCTCTGGGTCTATTTGCCTCTTTACTGATTTTTAGAAAGTAAACTTAACAAACATTTTTATAGTAATAATATTTCTAGGTGAAAAGTTAACTTAGGATTACTTTATTATCCATGAATTCTTTTTTTTTTTTAGAAAAAATCATATTAAAATAGGAATATCAAATATGATGCAACAGGATTTTGTGTGATACAACAGAGTGGACAACTAAAATGTAATATGCATCTCTGCAAGTAGTCTGCTGTACTATTATACAGATCTCGATTTATATTACCAGCTATCAAAATGGCATCTTACGTTTTGGTCGATATAAACAATAACATCTGCACCAATTTGCTCAGTTCGGGTCTCTGAAATAAAATAATGTGCTTTTTCTCTTTCAGTACGAGCTCCATATTCTTACACCATTCTATATTAGCCATAAGAGTCTGATGTATCAAATTTGGCACTCAATTTTCCCCCAAATTTTTAAGAAACATTTTGTTTAAATATTTAAACAAAAAAAATTTGTTCCATGTTAAAAAATAAAGATTGTCTGACTATTATTAAAATATATTAAGTCTTTGCAGGGTTAAGAGTGCAGAATCAGGACGTTTTTCAATAAATATCATTAAACTAAAAATGTGTGATCATAAGTGCTAAATCTTAAATTGAGAGCACTGGAGTCTGATGACGAAGCAAGCGATATGTCTGACAGTGTGAATTGCTGAGGTCACTCACGGTGGAATCCTGATTTCTTCTGTAGGAGCGTAACGGGACAGTCTTTATGAGCCAGTAAAAGATGCTTCAGCTGGGCCACCTCACTACGCAGAAGAGTCACCTCACTCTACACAGAGAGAAAGAAGCACGTTACCCATCAAGATCAGTGAGGAATCAACAGAATAAGATCATTAGCTGTTCTTCATTTAAGCTTTTTTGGGACACAATTATAGCTGCTTAATGGCAGAGTCCCAGGAGAGAGAAAACACAGAGAGAGCGCTCCCCTCCGTCAGCGAAACACTGTCGCCCATTCTGGTGAGATTTACTCTTCGTCTGCCGTTAGGACTCCAATGGGGCTGTGCTGTTTTGAATGCGCTAAAGACAGACTGTTAAAGGTGAAGGTGACTTTAACAGGATTTACAGAGAGCCGAAAAGTTGCAAAAAAGGGGCACAACGCACGGATTTAAATGCTTTCTCTGTTCCTCAGAACACGGCCGATGTTTAATGTAGCAGTCTAAATGCCAGTTTATTTCTTTCCATCTGTTTTATCTTGGCAGTGCTGGTACAGTGTGCAGAGGGAAGGCAGATTTAAAACACAGCTGCTAAAACACTATGGCGTGTTTCACCACAAACTACCATCTTCCATTACGACCACAAAGTCAGCCTCCCTCCCTCCTTCTCTTCTTTCTGTATTCCACATCACATCAAAATACACCCACGACTCCAATTGTCTGGAGCTCAGCTTGACCTCCGGCTATTATTATTAGTTACTAGAAAATAACTCATAAGGCTCAGGGGCTGTTAAATATCCTTAAACAAGACAGGTGGACTGGTAAGGTGTTCAACTGCCCATGTCAATATCTCCAGAGCAGTGTGGGCCAGTCGCTGATAGATAAATATTAACCGTAATAAATAGCAAACACCCTAGATTTCTGGAATGTGACTGATTAACTGCGGTCATTTTTGGTAAAAAAACGTAGCTTAAATTTGACAATAGTTCCAGGCAAAATGATTTCTTACATGGCTGTGCTAGTTTCATGTCTGTAAATGTTTCATCTCATATATAAACAATTTCAAATCAGTATTTTATGTAGATTTATTTATTATTTATCAGGCGAGAAGTATATTATAACAAGCAGGAAAATGCAGTTGAAAAATAATTAGCACAAAATAAACCTTGACAGGGTGAAAACAACCTTGATTGATTAAATAATTTTTTCCAGGAAGGATACATTAAATTTATTAAATGTGCCAGAGAGAAAGAATTTTATTTGAAATAAAAGGTCTTTACTATCAAAAAACTAAAAAACAAGCAAAAAAGCATCATGGTTACCACAAAAAATGAAGCAGCACAGCAGTTTTTAACATTGATAATGAAAAACAAGTTTCTTGAGGAGCAAATCAGCATATTAGATTGATTTCTGAAGGATCACGTGACACTGAAGACTGGAGTAATGCTGCTGAAAATTCAACTTTACCCTCACATAAATAAAGAACATTTCAAAATAAATTTAAATATAAATAGATTTTTTAACTGTAATAATATTTTCACAACGTTGCTGTTTTTACTGCGTTCTTATCAAATAAATGCAAATGTTGGTGACATAAACTTATTTTAAAAACATGAAAAACAAACCTCCTTAAGAACAATTTACTTAAAAAAAGGAAGAAAAAAGTACACTCTGGGTACAGACGTCTCTTAATAATTGTCCAAAAAGACAAACTTCTTAAATGGTTATTGGATCCCCATTGGATCATAGTTGATATGATTATTTAGGGTCTTAATGAAAAGTCTATAACACACTTGGTTAAAATTTCTCAATGGTAGTGAAAAAACAACAATCTTATTACATTGTCAAAATCAGGGTTGTCATCAACCAATTTTTTTGCATGTTGCATTAAATGCTAATGAGCTCTGCTTGACCCCACCCCTCTTCCGTGGGGTGACAAACCGTGCTCTGAGAGACTGTTTTACTTTAGCCGCGAAACTTGCTAACTAGCACGTTATTAGGAAAGGACATAAACGCATTTAGGTAGATCGGAGATCGGTGCATTCCCTTCAAAAACAAGTAACATTAATCCTCTGCGTCTTCAGCGGCTCAGAATGTCGGGAGTAACTGACTACTGCTATATTCATTATTTACATCCAACAACAAAAACACCTCAATCACTTAATCGAGAGACATTCTTGTCTACCCATGCTTCGGTGTCTAAACTATGGCGGACTGATAACAGCTAATTTAGGGCGGGGTATAAGGTAAAATGCTAGTGTCAATCAACTATCGTGGGAGCGGCCTTCGGCCGTGTGACGTCACACAGACAAGAAATGAGCACGGCCTGATTTAAAAAAGGGGATATTATTTTCAGGGATTAAATAAAAACCACTGGGTGGATTTTTAATCATTATAGGGTAGATGTTACACACACTGCTAAACACACATTAATGTTCAAACAACATGTAAAAGTGAATTTAGCATCCAATGACCCCTTCAAAAAAATTCACATTAATTAACCTGTAAAAGGCCAAAATATGAATCTTAGATATAACACAACGAGAAAGGAAGATCAATTTAATATGCTGGAATTTAGCTACAAGTTATTAATAATTCAAATGTATAAGCAGTGATGTTATTTTGACTAGGAACAGAAGCTGGTAGATTACGTGTACAAATTATAATCCTTTACTAGATTCCAATTACATGACAGAAATGTAGTGTCATTAACGTACCGCAGTTACATTACACAGTTTGTTATATATTGTTACGGAAGGACTCTCATACACAAAGGGAATAGGTCCGCGGTAATTTTTTTTTAATCACTGCAATGAATGATGAACAGGAATCTTGATTCCAACAATGTCGAAACTGAATCGGACACTTGAATGAGGTGAGTGTTGCTTAGTAAGCGTGTGGTGATGAGGATCTGATTACGTGCAAGGTGTGATGATGAGGCTCCAGGGAAATCAGTGCGGGTGGCGTAAGTGAATGGAGTGAGGACAGACGGATCCGTGACATTACTACCTCCTCCTCCTCTCCCGGAAGGCCGCGTCTCGCGCCGTAGCATTAACACCGGGGAGGGAGGGTTGGCGCCCTGGAGGCTGATGCAGGACAGGGGACACTGGACAGCCTCCAGGGCGGATCTGAGGCTCCGGTGACCACGGCGGGACAAGAGACTCGGGAGGCCAGACGGATACGGGACTTGGGGCGGCCATGGCGGATCAGGAGCCTCGGTGGCCATGGCAGTATATCTTTTGGGAAGGTCGATATAGAGGAGCCATAGTGGCCCTGACCAAAGTCCCATGCATGGCCACTATGGCTACCAGGGACAACGGGTATATGCCCCCCCCCAAAAAAAATATTTTGGGTGGATTTGCCGGTCCGGTGGGGCCGAGTACCTCCCGGAAGTGCGGGTTCTTCGGGGCCTTGAGAAGCGCTGTCTCTCGGGTGGCGCTCGGGAAGCGGCAGACTGTTGGTGGCACTCGGGAAGCACAGACTTTTCAGGGGCGCTCGGGAACCGCAGAACTGGACGGAGCCAGCGGAGACGAAGGTGAGCTGGACGGGGCCAGCGGAGGCAAAGGTGAGCTGGACGGGACCAGCGGAGGCAAAGGTGAGCTGGACGGGACCAGCGGAGGCAAAGGTGAGCTGGACAGGACCAACACTTGGGGGCGCTATGGAAGCGCTGACTCTCGTGGGCGCTCAGGTAACGCTGACTCTCGTGGGCACTCGGGTAGTGTTGAGTCTCGGGGGCACTCTGGAAGCGCTGAACTGGACAGTGCCAGCGGGGACGAAGGTGAGCTGGACGGGACCAGCGGAGGCAAAGGTGAGCTGGACGGGACCAGCGGAGGCAAAGGTGAGCTGGACAGGACCAACACTTGGGGGCGCTATGGAAGCGCTGACTCTCGTGGGCGCTCAGGTAACGCTGACTCTCGTGGGCACTCGGGTAGTGTTGAGTCTCGGGGGCACTCTGGAAGCGCTGAACTGGACAGTGCCAGCGGGGACGAAGGTGAGCTGGACGGGACCAGCGGAGGCAAAGGTGAGCTGGACGGGACCAGCGGAGGCAAAGGTGAGCTGGACGGGACCAGCGGAGGCAAAGGTGAGCTGGACGGGGCCAGCGGAGGCAAAGGTGAGCTGGACGGAACCAGCGGAGACGAAGTTGAGTTGGGCAGGACCAGCAGAGGAACTTGAGAGCACTTGCGAGGAGTCGGCACTGGAGGGCGCTGGCGAGGAGCAGGCACCGGGGGGCGCTGGCGAGGAGCAGGCACTGGAGAGTGCAGGCGAGGAGCAGGCACTGGAGGGCGCTGGCGAGGAGCAGGCACTGGAGGGCGCTGGCGAGGAGCAGGATACGGGGACCGGGATACTGGCCAAGGTCGAAACGAGATCGGACACTTGACTGAGGTGAGGTGTGTGCTTAAGTAGCGTGTGGTGATGAGGATCTGATGACGTATAGGTGTGCTTGATGAAGGCTCAGGTGAAATCAGGTGCGGGCGTGCGTAGTGAATGGTGGAGGACAGACGGATCCGTGACAATAATCAGATTACTTTTAGATTACTTTTGAT